>JAYKAV010002981.1:0-12500 GCA_035582835.1 Phoebastria nigripes
CCTGCAGTACTGCGTCCAGCTCTGGAGCCCTCAGCACAGGAAAGACACGGACCTGTTGGAGCGGGTCCAGAGGAGGCCACGAAAATGGTCAGGGGGATGGAACGCCTCTGCTATGAAGAAAGGCTGAGAGAGTTGGGGTTGTTCAGCCTGGAGAAGAGAAGGCTTTGGGGAGACCTTCCTGCAGCCTATCAGTACTTAAAGGGGGCTTATAAGAAAGATGGGGGCAAACTTTTTAGCAGGGCCTGTTGCAACAGGACAAGGGGGAATGGCTCTGAACTAAAAGAGGGGAGATTTAGACTAGATATAAGGAAGACATTTTTTACGCTGAGGATGGTGAAACCCTGGCAGAGGTTGCCCAGACAGGTGGTAGATGCCCCATCCCTGGAAACATTCCAGGTCAGGTTGGACGGGGCTCTGAGCAACCTGATCCAGTTGAAGATGTCCCTGCTTATGGCAGGGGTGTTGGACTAGATGACCTTTAAAGGTCCCTTCCAACCCAAACTATTCTATGATTCTATGATTCTATGATTCTATGATTCTAAATGCATTAAACGAGGAAGATGCCTTGGTTTCCTTGCATGCAAGCACACACACTGTCCTTTACATGACAGGAGAGGAGCACACTGGTCATAACCACCTTTCAGCCAAACTTCCAAGTTACAGATGCACAGAAGGTGCCCTTGAGGTCCCCTTAGCAGCACCTGCCCAATCCAAGTTGGCCCACCATCATCACGCTGCACGGCAGGCCTGGTGGGAGGGATGAGAGGGTCACCAAGGTGGGAGCACCTTCCCACATCTCAGCCTAAACTGAAGAAAAGAAGAAAAGACATTTCATGCAAAGGGATGGCGTGAGGAATGGGATATAGAAAGGCTTCACAGTCCCAAGAGGTCTTGCCAGCCACATTATCCTTGGTCCCGTTTACCTGCAAACTGAGCACTGAGAGCTACCGCAGCCCTTCAGCCACAGCAGATTAGGCTAAGTAATAAAAAGAGGTGAACAGAGGTGAATGACAAGCCTGAGGCTTATTTCTGTATGTGGCTTTTATGCGACTCCTGCTGAGCGCAGGCACGCTGATGCAGACCTCGCTGTTTCAGGGCAGCCATCCCCTGCGATGCCTGTTCTAGAGAAGAGCTGATTTAAACTGTCAGATTGGTGTACCAGCACCCAAATGTACTATAAACAAGACTTGGCATACGGTCTGTTACGCATAAAAGGAAGCCAAGATAATGGAGTGCAAGTCTGCAGGAGAAAATGTGATTTCTTTCTGAGAAAAAAAAACTTGAAAGCACAATAAAATCTTCAGCCACTCGGTCCTTCCGTAGGGTTCAGTCAATAATGCATACCAAAACAAATTGGAAGATTTTTACCTGGATCACTGATGAAAAGATTGTGAAATTGCCTAATAGACCTTCACTCAGGATTATTCACAAAGGGTGCCATTGCCTAATTCTTGGTCTGCAGATCACTCACAACAGATGCTTTGAATACTTATAACCTGAGCGTATTAATTCAACTGTCTGTATGAAACCCATTTGCTTCTAAAAATAAACGTCTTTTCCCAACCAAGACAAGTGGGTTTTGTTTTGTTCCTTTTAAGATTAAATATAATCCCCTTGGCTCTTTAGGGAAGTGCAGTGCTTTCTGGGCACAACAGTCTGCGGGTGCTGGTGTGACCCTAGATTTAAAGCATGTAAACCCTCAGATTTACAGCACCCTCGTCATTCTGCTGAATCACATTGGACTTGGCCTTGGAGACTTAATTTCAACTTCCTTGCCAAGGCAGTGTTGGCTTGCTCATGCCACTGAGTCCTACTCTTTCATCCTGCTTACTGTTTACTCACTTGCATGGTTTTGTGCATGTTTATTATATTTCTTGTTCATCCCAAGGCTGATGCTAAGACTGGGCATCTACACAGTCCAGAGACTCCATACCCCAAGTTCCTCTTTCAAACTGTATCAGCCGACCTAACAAGGAACTTCTCCTACAAGCCTTGCCTTCCTTTTAGACTAAAGCAGGTAAAATAACTTTATTACCAATACCATTCTGCCATTCAATTACAGTATTCAGTAAGATCCCTTCTGTCCGTCTTTGCCATTTTTCCTCAACTGCTTTATCTGATTACTGATCTTGTTTTTCCCCATTCATTCAGAAGACATGACCCACATGGGCTTACACCATTCTCCAGGCTCCCACAGTGCAAGAATCGATATCTTGTGAAAGACAAACTTAAACTGCCTTTTTCTGAAGCCAGCATTACCTTCCCCTCCCCTCCCTGCAAGCCTTAGCTGTGTTGGCTGCGAAACAAAATAATTTTTGAGGTTATTAACCTGCGCTGGATAGCTGATGGGAGAATTTTGCACATCTTATAAAATGGATTCCTCTGGTTCACAGAGCAGCCTAAATAGTTGTTCATTGGCATGATTAATACACTGAACGTACCGGCGATTGTTTCAGCTCTGTTCCCGTTTTAGGCTATGGAATTGCTTTTGCTGAGGTGGTTCTTTAAATTAAGACAGTGTCAGATTGCCTTGAAATGCAAATTCTTAGGGCAGCTTAGCAACAACAGCTAAGGGGGGAACTACTACGATTACAGAAGGAAGAAAATAGGAAGTATTTAAAAAAAACTCCCGCGAGATCTTTGTTAAAACTTGTCAACAACATTATCTGGCTGCTCTCGTGCTGCAAGAATTAGGCTTTACTTTGATAAATACCACTGGGCAAGGGCAGGAAAACTGGGTAGGACTCGGAAGTGCAAGATGCTGTTTAGTGCTGTGTCATGGATCCTGAAGTCCCTTTCCTCTCTCTCCAGCTGGCTTCAAAATAACGGTAGTTTAGGACACATTGTGTTTTTGAGGCTCTGGGTACAGAGGAAGATGTGTATTGCCAAGATTACAAGAAGGGGTGATGCAGGGAGTCCTTGCTGTAAGCTGTGTAGCAGGGTTAGCGGTGGGGAATAAGGCTGGAAAGATGCATTGGGAACCCTACAACGCTTATGCAGATATTCAAGCACCTCAATTCAGGCATTCAGGTTTGAAAACTGTGGCCCAAAGTTTACTTCAAAGTAAACTAAAACATTATTATTGCTACAAAATACCTACCTCTTCTGGGGTGAGAGAAACCTTACGTCTGCATCARTAGTACAAATACCGCTCACAGAAAGCAGAATTAAATGCAGCGGGTCCAATTCATTGGCAGGGTACCCTGCCTAAAAACCTGGGTTAGTTTTTGCAGGAAAAGCATGAGCATTGCAGGGCTACGGAGCAGAATTTTTAGCCCACGACAAAAGCAACTGCCTGGGGATTCGTGGGTGCTGCAAACTGCTCCCCAAGATACCTGCTGAGCCTAACACCTGCAGCACAGGCACTGGGGGAAGGAGCCTGGAGGGTCTGGCCCCTACGGTGCTGTTAATGCGCTCTTTAATATGAAGAACACTAATAAAGCACCAAGTCGGACATCAAGTCGAACACTGATATTGCTTGGTATATAAATCAGTATCTTTCAGGAAAGAACTAATTTTATCAGCTAAAAAAAATTTCATTTCTACATGCAATACTTTGGTTATTGTATGAGAAAAGTCCTTTACAAGCTCCTGCTGGAAATCTCCATCACACCAGGAAATTTGGAATATAACATGAGATCAAGAAAAATCACACAGTAAGGACTATGTGGCAAACTTACAGGTAACTATGATCAGGAGATCATTCAGGAAGGCTGTAGAGGAAAAAATACAGGTATCTTCAAAGACAGAGATCAATTAGCCAAAGAGTAAAAAGTGTCAGTACTGCTCCAGTCCAGCCAGATGTTTGGTATRTTGAAATGGTCTGGAGGTTGTTTTTTTATTATTTTTTTTTTTAAGATCAAAAGTTGATGAATTGCAATGAAGCTCTAAACTGCTCTGTCCTGACCATACAAAAAGATAGCAAAGTGTCACTGTCCAAAAAATAATGTCTCTCCACCCAGAAGGGAGTGACTTGCTTCGGGACAGTAGGTTGGCACATTTCATAGGTACTGTGCAAGTCAAATGAAAATCCAAATTTACTTAGCATGTGATCTTGATAATGACTCCATTATCAAGGTTTTTAATTTGCAGAGTCCCTCCAGCTGAGCTTACCACAACTAATAATTCCTGTTTCCTGGGAATGATGTGGAAGACAAAATGTGAGCACTTCTTCTTCTTCAGTAAGTGGCCTTTAAATTTGGAAAGAACAAAGTTTTAATCCCAAGTCCTAAGTCATGCACTGATGGATGAAACTTCTGAAAAAAGAATGCCATGAGCCGTTTCTGTCCACCAACGTATTAGAAGCACACTGTCTATATTCTGATATACCAGGAAGATCCCTTGTTTCCCAGTTCTTCCCTTTTCTTTTTTCACTACGTCGTTAGTCACCCACGGGGGTGTGGGGCCTGAGGGGTGGAAACGTTCTTGATACAGAGCAAAAACTCAATCAGCAGAAGCAGGTCTCCAGACTCCATACGACAGGGACTTTTAGCCTTCTCCAATATGTACTGGAGGAAAAAGCACTCAGCTTCTCTGATGACTTAAGGCTTTCACAGGCAGATGCTCCACCTGTACGTCCTTTCCCACCACAGAATAAGCAACGAGAAAGGTGAGGCACGTTGCTCAAACCATCATGCTCTTTCATTAACAACCCAGCAGTCAAAGTTTAAGTTCTTCACCAGATGATAGTTTAGGAGTTGTTTTCTCCCTACCAGCAAAGAATAGTTTTCACGCAATTTTTGCAATGGAAAGCCTTGAAGAGGAACTGGGTTGTCCATTCCTCCAGGTAGCACCAAGATATGTTGGGTGAAGTCAGCATCCCAGCAAAGCTTTATGCAAAACTCACCATCTGGAACAGGGAAGGTGCAATTCACAGAGCTGACGCGTGTTAAGCACTCAAAGAATTTAATTTAGGTTGACCTGTAAAGCAGATAAAAGTCATGGTCTTCTGGCAAGCAACACTCCCTTCACCAGGGTGAGACAACTGCCAACTAAACTACTGAAGCTGTGACACATGGTAGCAATGAGCGATTTTAGAAATATCAGTTCAGTCTTCTTTTCTTCATTCTGGTCTGTTTGACTTTCATGACATGGAGAACTTCAGCATCACCAGGAAAAGCAGGGTGTTTTCATAGCTTTCAGTCCTGACTGTACGACAGAATGATGTTAAAATTCAAAGCAGTCTGGAGAGATCAGCAGTAATATTTCAGCACATTAGCAATCGTCTGCCATCAGGAAAGCTAATTTTTTTCTCATTATAGCCTGATATGAAGCTATGATGTTGAACAGTTAACTTCGCACCTGCTCCCAACCTGTTCTGGTCAAGTATGTGGTAATCACTAGGCTTAACCAGAGGGGGGAAAAACAGGGGGAAAATGTTGGTAAAACACTTATTTCAAAAGAAACATAGTAGCTATTAATCCACACCAAAAGCACATCAAACGTATTGCCCTTCTGGTTCTTAAAGCGTTGCCTTTTTCAGAAGCCTACACTTGAAAATTTTCAAGGGACCAGGAAGGACATTCATTGATGAGCAACGATGCAGTCTCAGAAGCCATCAATGATATATTCTAAATACCCTGCACATAGCGAAGATAGTAAAACAAAGGCCGTAGAAGGAAATAACTAAGTCAAATTAATAAAATTACAAGTTTCCAGAATGCATATTCCCTTAAGAATATATTCATACGTGAAATTTAAAGGTGTTTTTACACTTTGTAAAGAATTGCTTATGTGAAATTTGTGTACAAATTCTGACTGATGTTTTCTTAAGCATAAAACACAGAATTGCTTCGACTTCTATAGCAAACTTCCATTTCTCTCGTATTATTGGGTTTGAACAGCAGTGAGTGTAAATGTTTCCATTGCATGCCTGCAGATGGTGGACGTGCATCCCCTGTTCCTACGTTAGCCGTTTCCTTACCGCACTGCCTGCTTTCAGCCGAGGCAGCATTTCACACCGTGAGCCTGCTCCCAACGGGATTTTGTTCTGCTACGAAACAAAGACGATGGGTTGCAAGAGAAGAGTGGAACTGCTCTGCTTAGATATACCTAATGCCCATTTTTAGCCCATTTATGTTTCTGGCCTTTTTATATCCTGTTAGCATGACCTTCACCAGTAAAAAAATGCATTTTTGCTATTGAAGCTTGTTGCCTATTCAGGTCTGTTGGTGCCTCCTAATTCTTGGATGGTGGAAACTCCCCTCAGCCCTGGCATTTTTTCATTCACCTTCTCTACAATATTTTTAATCTTTATCATCTCCTTGCTCACTGCCTCTTTCCTAGCATCTTCTGAAACGATTCCATATCTCCGAGCGTGCCTTCCTCTACAACATTTTGAACTGTCACTGTACCTTTTTGATATAGGATCAGCGTTGCACAGAGCACTTAACGTGGGGACAAACCAAGATCCTATACCACGCTGTGCCGATGTTTTTTGGTTTACTTTCAACTCCTTTCTCAGTAAAACCAAATACACTATTTGTTTGGGGTTTTTTTGCTTACRGCTGGACACAAGGAGGCACAGCCTGGGCAGACGGGAATGACAACTCCAACCTTTCTCTCCTGAGTGCAGCAGCTAATTTAAATCCCATCACTGTGCGTATCCACTAGAGCTGCTTCTTTGCAGTTACTGACATCAAGCTTCACCTTTTCAATCATCCAATCTCTTCCTATATATGTATTTTGTGTCTGACATTCCTTGTACATATATAAAAGCGTAATTTATACAAACAGGTGCTCAGGAAGACAAACAGCCCTTTTTGCCTAGGGCACTGTTTAAAGTGTTATACCGTGAAGCGCGAGCATTCCCAGATTTATTCTTGAGGACTCGTATACAGTAAATGCGCTCAGTTTACACATCCCAAAACTATTTTTCTTAATGCCAAATTACGTAAAACTCGATCTGGGATCATAAAAAGTAAAAACCACTGCATCTCCCCCAGCTTTGGGATCATCGCCGGTAATACTCAGCTGTAAGTGGACGCCAGCTGACGGCTTTGCCGAGGCTGCAGAAGACAGGGTGGAACCGAGCTTCTTCTCTGCTCACAAAACTTAGATGAGCAAACAGACAAAGCTTATTTTTGTTGGTAAAGCAAGCAGATGACCTAAAAAACATACTTAGTAAAAACTGCCATCTTATCCCGAAGCTCACTGCTATTAGCCAGCTAGCACAAAACTCTTCCACCAGCACGGGATGTACAAAGTCAACACACTCAGCATTCACATGTATTAGTTATAAATTTTAGAAGAAGTGACAAGTGAGCTACGGTTGTGCCTTTTTTAGCCTGCCCTGGTTTATGTAATGAAATTTTCTCTTCTGTGATCATTTTTAAGTCACTAACACAGCTTTGCATAGTTGTTTTCTTTCCCTTCTTGATTTTAGTTGCAGAAGTGAGGGGTTTCTGGTAAGAAATCATTAATCTTAATCTACAACGCTCTTCATCAATTGACAGCAGAACTGAAATATGCTCCGTTTAGACCTGGTAACAGCAAAATTAGAAGCACAATGACCCACTACTGAAATCCAACTGCAAGTGTCCCCCCCAAGCATATCTGAGAAGAAACTACAAACTAAAGAGCCAGCACTGGCAAGCAGGCTTCATTCTTCCTCTGCCATTCAGAGGAGATAACACCTCTCTACCCACCGACATTTGCTGCTGCAGATGCTGCTGCTTCCAAGAGGGAAAGGAGGGTAATTTAGGAATAGTAATTTGCTAATCGAATAATAGCGTGGGTTTAATTCAATTCACTGCAGCACACCTTGGAACAGYTCTGTTCTCAGACTGCTGGATTAAATTTATTGACAAATTTTTCCTAGAGGTGACTTCATACGAGAAATGTAAATTCTACATACTTTTTTTCTTATTTAGATACCCTTTGTACTAATGGGATTATTTTGATGGATTTACAATGGCACGTTCACAATTTTTTGCTTTCTACATAACTGAGTCTTTCAATCTTTATAAACAACTTCAGGAATTTATCGTCRGGAAGGATTTCCTGCCCTTCCCTATGGGTACAACACATGGACAGGCATTTTGAAAATCCCAGTCACCCCACCACGAGCTATCCAAACGGGTCAGCGAGGCAAAGTCCCCTACCTAAGGATGGAAGTGGGACTTTGTTTTCTACGTACTTTAAAGGTGGATTTCTTCAGGTTTAGGAAACTATGCAAGGTTTATGGAAAAGCCCCAAGGCTAAAGCACATTGCACTTACCGAGGATCAAATTGGCAAGGCTTCTTGCTGGTCACCAGTGGGCTTCCCTCGCACTAATAGCTGTGTAAAATGAGGTTATGGGGAATAACATCCTGAATAAACACAGGACAATCTAAATAAGTCTCTGACAGGACTATAAGAAAACCTAATATTGATGTTAATGACAACCACAGCGCTGAAACAGAATTAAGTTGTTTATGGTAAGCTTTTATAAATGGTGATTCTTTCTACTCCTTATGGAGCTCTTAAAAATCACTAATTTGTAATATTAGAGTGAATACTTACTGATTTCTATTCTTGGATCAGAGAGATTCTTAACTCAGATATCCCACAGTTTGAGAGCTGATCTGCACAATATTGTGAATACAGCGTATAACAAATCTCAAGACAGTGAAATAAGCCTTCAGTACATCTCTTCTCTGTGTGCTGCAATACAATGCAAGATTTATGGAAAATGCTTACTGAGTGCCAATTCTAACTCGTAGGTATTAGAAAATTAAAACTATATTAGAAAACACATCATTCTTGTCACTTACTTAGGGTTAACAAAAGCCCAGCAAGAGTTTTTAACCCTTAACCTGTTTAGATATTTGTCACCCGGAGGAATGTCATTTATCTTGTTGCTTAACTTAATAAACCCTTTCCGCTTCTTACTGACTTGGCCTGATTAGCATCGAAAAATCATCTGTGAAAGTCCACATATAAATATACTATTCCACAGTACATTTACTCCCATTAGCCTTCATTTACTATGAGCATTTTTTGTTTTGCTTTGGCATAAGCTTTCATTCTCTTTTTAAGCTGCGTTATTTGAGGACAAAACATTAAGGAAAGGTTTAACTTACTGATCATCTTACTATGGTAAATAACAACATTAAAAGAATGGGACCAGATTCCTAGAGCATGGAGACAGCAGCTCACTGACAGATGGGACTGTGCCAGTTTATGTCACCCGAGGACCTGGCTCCGAATGCTAACATACGATAATCACTCGACTACGGTACTGAGAAACAAATCTAGCGAGAAGTAAGAGTGATAAGTAGCTCCATGTTACCTTCAAAAAGATTAGAAAGACAGGGKTTTTTTAGGTTTTTCTTGCAGATGATGCAGTGACAGAGACTGTTAAGGATCAGATCCCAAAAAGATCGGTGGCAAACTTTCAGGAAGATCTAGCAAAAAACCTTCTAGTGACCACTATCACCACCTGCAGAGGAAAGAAAGCCCTAGGGATAATCCCCCCAAACCCTTGTGCTACCATGGCAGAAGCCTTAGTTACCCTGCACCGAGCCAAGGGGCTCTGACCCATCCATCATCTGTCCTTTCGATCCCGCTGGTCTGGCACACACAATTACAAACCAGAAAAGACAGACGCTACCGTTTCCCCAATATCAGGAGTAGACGCTGCCAAGTGTGTACTTTGAGGTCCCAAATTCTCCAGGCTGCTGAAAAAATTAGAAGTGACTGAGGATACATACTTGGCTCTTTGATTTCCTAACCTCCTCCCCAGCATGTTTCCACCAAGAAAACACAGCCCTGCTTATTTTGACAGTTAAGTAAGACACATTTATTTTGCAGAAGTAAGATGGAAAACTGAGATTACCATTAAAATTTAAAGGGGCAAAGCAGCACGGGAAGCTGCTGGGACATCTCAGCACTCCCCAGCGCTTCGGTCTTCCCAACCACCACCAAAAGCACCTACGGAAACCCAAATGCTTCAATTCCCTGACAATCAYGATCTGTTCAGCCAACAGGGCACAAGACTAGGAAATAAATTATCCTCCRAGCAGCAGTTATGAGCAAGGTTAGTTCTGCAGTGTTAAATATTTTCAACTAAGTGGGGTCTGTGAAAAAGGCTTGTTTTTTCCAAGAAGGAAAACAACGTACTGGAGATAGCTGGCAAATGATAACAAGCAGGAGCTGCTGATGAAAAGCAGAAAATAAACTTCCTTTCTTTTCATTCATCACGCATGAGGTCCAGTTGTTCCCTCCAGACAAACATTACCAAGGACACCTCCTTCTCTTCTTATCTTGTATCGACTGGGAACAAACACATTCCTTGGTTAAAAAATCTTCCATGGATTTAGTTCAGTCCAAATTTTAACACAGGAAACCAGTGTTTAAAGGAGATCTCTGGAGATAGTTGTCATTTTAGGGCACGTTGACCACTTGGCTCTCATAAAAGTCTATAGTGGGACCTAACAGTTTCTCAGCCACTGCGGAGCATCTACCCCACGGATTACTACAAACCTCAATGGATCATTGGAAAACTATCAGGTTTAGAGGCAAAAATCACCCCATGATCCTTAGGAATATTTTCCCAGGGATGTCTGCACTAAAATTCACAAGTTACTCACCATTTTGCACTGGTGAAGTTAGCAGGGCTTTGCCACAGACGGTTCTTTATTTCCCACTGAAGATCTTTTACCAATATTATAACTTGACTTCACTTTTCCAATGGAAACAACTGCCACGAAAGGACATGGCAAAAGAATGCATTTCGGGGTTTTGGGCTGAAAACCCTGAAAAAGCTAATTTAAGTAAGATCTCACCTAGTTATGAACAAATTCCTTTTACAAGCTCCTGGACCTCTCCATCCTCCCCCAAGAGCAATGACAGAGAAGAGATGGAGGCAGATGAAGAACAACAGGCAACACAAAATACAATTAACTTTAAGAAACCTGTGAAGTTATACATCATTACCAGAAAAAAAAAAGCCCACAATCCAGCCAGAAAATAACTTCAAGTTTCCTCCTACTTCAAGATAAGAGTTTATATCGTTTCAGCAGTGATAAACAGTCCCTTGTGGATCTCTACTGGAAGGATGCGACTGCATAACTACAACAGGATTATTGCTTTTCGACGAGATCTGCATCATCTCAAACCTCAGCTGCTGCTTTTATTTATAATATGAGAAAGCCTACCCAGTGTTACTTCATGTTCTAGTCACTTCACAAAATAGCTGTTTCCAGTCAGAACCGAGAGGTTATAAAAATATTTAGCACAAGGACGGCAAACATCTTCTTTTTATCAGTTTTTCAATCTTAAATTCCTATGTATTCAGATTGCATTTAATTATCATCTGTGCCTGGACATGCTAGGAATAGCAGCTGCTGGGATACATTGTAATTTCCATTATTTCAGAAGAATACAGTGCAAACATTGATCTGACATTTTGATATCTTAAAGATTTGTTTCCTACGAGCAAAATTCTCATTTTTCCCCAAAACTCATCTGCCAGGGCTACACAGAAGTTTGAGATCAGGACCAACATATTAAACCGAAAGAAAAATAAGAAAACTTTGCCAAAGAATGCAATCAAAAAATCTCCCCACCTCCCTGGCTTTATTCTCTTTTTTTTTAACTTATTCTCAGATTTCTCCCTGTCAAACTTCTGGTCTGCAGAGAGCCTTGGCTGTACAAATCCGTGGGATTTTTTCCRCAATGATAAGAGGCGAGAGATGAAATCTCACCTGAACTTCCCCTGAGGCAAAGAGATGTTCAACCAAGATGAAGTGTTTAAGGAACATGGATATATACAGAAATTTCCCCATTTCACCCGTTGCTGCATGAAATAACAATGACTAAGTCACCACTCGAATCAAACCCAGAACAACTGGCATCAGTGGAGACCTAAAAGCGGCAGTGTTAGCAATGCTTTACCCTTCCGAGAGGTGGTCTTGAGCACTCAGTGATCATATTGTATGTGCCGAATACAAACCGGAGATTGGGTTCGAGGGGCTGAGTCAGCGCCCCATCAAGCAGAGGGTCACCAAGACGGCTTAAAACAACTTCATCTCCATTTCAAGTGATTTGTGTGGTGCACTTTCCAACTAGAGTACTGGAGACCTTGGATGTCTATGGACTAGAAGTCCCTTTCTTTCTCAATTTTCCTGTTTTCACCCTCTCATTTTCCACCACAGATTTAAAAAAAAAAAAAAAAAAATCTTACAAGGTAGAAGTGACCTGACTTTCCAGTTTAAACAAGAAGCAGGACTCCTTTCTCTCCTTCCCCTTCCTCAAACTGCTTATTTTGAGCTCTCTTTGTACAACCTAGAGCAGTAAGAAAGGGCATGGGGCTCGCATGGTTTGATTTTTTTTTTTGTAGATCAGCTTTCAAAGTAAACAAGCAATCCAAAGTGAATCAAGCCTAACAAAAGGGAATACTTTGCCTCTAATGTTCCTTTAATAATAGTTTGGATTGCTAACACTAGAGTCTTTCTATCTGCAGACACAGACTAAATTATATAGCCATGTATTTTAAYGGGCAGAAACAAAGGTCAAA
>JAYKAV010002981.1:14901-145578 GCA_035582835.1 Phoebastria nigripes
TAAGAAAGAAGGGGGCAAACTTTTTAGCAGGGCCTGTAGCAATAGGGCAAGGGGGAATGGCTTTAAACTAAAAGAGGGTAGATTTAGACTAGATATAAGGAAGAMATTTTTTACGCTGAGGATGGTGAAACCCTGGCAGAGGTTGCCCAGAGAGGTGGTAGATGCCCCATCCCTGGAAACATTCCAGGTCAGGTTGGACGGGGCTCTGAGCCACCTGATCCAGTTGAAGATGTCCCTGCTTGTTGCAGGGGGGTTGGACTGGATGACCTTTAGAGGTCCCTTCCAACCCAAACTGTTCTATGATTCTATGATTCTATGACTCTATTTTTAGGAGAAAGGGTAAGTAAGAATCTCTCACACAAGATGTTGCAGCGGTATTACAGTACTATGTTCTTACTGCATTTAAAGTGTTAAGAATTAGTTCTGCAGCTTTAAAAATAATTACACAGAACAAATATCAAACTATATTCTAATCATGAGCACAATCACTGCCTATAAAACACTGCCACTGTGATAATCATAATTTCATATCCTATTTGATCTCATGAACATTTCATGAAATAAGTGCAAGAAATATTTACTTCTCTGTCACTAGTATGAGTAAATAACTACTTTTAGAAGAGTTAATTGTTAAGACACTGCAAAATTAAAATAACTAGACGATGACGGTGGAAGATTTGCATTATATTGTCCTGTATATGAAAACAACAGCATGCAACCCAATCTCTCTAAGAGACAGGCCATACACAAGGCTGTCTAACACCGACACAGTAAATGAACAGAGCACCTGAACATTCAATTCAACTGCTAAAAGCAGGTTTTAAGTTGATAAAAATTTGGAAAAATATAGAAACAAACACTTGTAATGGTGCTCACACAGGCTGGGCCTCAATACTGCAAAACCAAGCCATCTCAATACTACAGCCACACAGAGAAGTCCACACTTTACCTATTTATGTGAAAATACTTAGCAAGAAATACTTGTGGATTTTTATAACCAATAAATAACCACAGTTTTGACTTCCAGRAAAAAAAAAAAAGGGCCGGGGAGAAAAATCAAATTTTAGTATGAATTGTAGTAACTCCAAAAGGAAGCAGCTGGAATAGCGCCCAATTTCTGTAAGCGATAGTTAAAAACCCCCAAAAATTAACAAACGGGTTTCTGCTCCAACTTCATACTGACAGATTTTGTAACTTTTACAGTTCACAAAAACCTATGAAGATGCATGAAGCCCTGGCTTAAATGGCTGAAGTAGATTTAGATGGAGACCCAGACTGTTGCAGCAAACATACAGTTGCTTCTTTGATCCAGTGCATAAGTTACGCTGATTTTTCGAGCACGCCAAGTTTTCATGCTGCATCACTAAAGAGCATGCAACTGCCAAGTCATGGAAGTCTTTTTATTGTTCTCATGCTGCCAGTTCCTAGGTACACTCTCAGGGTATTAATGCCACTTAAGCAATTACATGAGATGCTCTGAGTATTTCCAAGTAGATCAAGACACAGTTGATATAAACATATGTATTAAGTTGTCCTTTTTCATCACATGCCTAGTCAGGGGCATGACTGGAATTATGGGCAAGTGATATAAAAGTATGATTACTAAACAATGCCAAAAATAACAAAATTGTTTGCTTAAAGATAAGCAGGTCTCAAAGTAACATTACCAAGTTTCTTGCAAATATTCAGGCTAGACATAAAACAGTCTCAAAGCACCAACTAAGGGTTAGAAACAAACCTGATCTTCTCCAAAGGAGGTCGGCTAAACTCCATGGAAATCCTCAAGAGAGATACCAACCAAAAAGTAAGCGTGTAATGAAAGAGAAGCAACCAGAAATGTTTTGACATCTCAACCCTTTGCTCCTCTGCCCTACAGACTCTTCCCCAGGACTCTTGAGACAGAGGGGATGCAGTGCTAGGTGTGAACATGTATATCAACAGCACATTTTAAGGAGTCTGGTTGGTAACCTCCCTTGCTCCTTTGGCCCATATGCACATTCATATCATAAGGAGCTCTAGGAATACTCTTTTAATGCCACTGCATTGCCCAAGGGATGGTCTTCAAGCCCTGCAACACCAATTGTTCCATGAGGGGCCAGTTTCCAATGGGCAGCTACTGAGATGTCTTGCACACCTGGAATGATACCCGATATTTCTGCCCTTGCCCTCTCCAGCAAGTCTTCATAAAGTCTGCTCTGCAGTAGGGTAATCTTTGGAATGAAAACATCAATCCTAGAGAATCTCTTAAGCCCAGAGAGCCTTAGAAAATGGTCTTGCCCTGATATGTAACGGTCTCAGCACTGGACATGGGAGATGTGGGGAGGGATTATTGATGAGTGATTGAAAATTTCCCAGAGGAGTGATGACCACTAAACCACTTAACTTCATGGGAAAACAAAGACTCAAATGGGAAACCCACGAAGGCTGCAGGATTCCAGCGAAAAGCAGTATCTCTGACCACAAGAAAAACCCTGATCTGACTCCTGCCCAACAGTACAATAGCAGGATGAAGAAGAAAAAAAAAGCAAAAACCAGCTGAAAACATTAAATAGAGGAGTGCAAAGAAGAAACTGCTGCCACAGTACATTTTCACAAAACTAATGGAAAGTCCTGTGAAAGGCAGGTTCTTCAGAGGCTAGTGATTTGTTGGCATGCTGTGCAGAAAATCCCACTTTGTCATAAATGTCTAAGTGATTCCTTCCTACACAGTGCTCCTTATGGACACTGAGTAAATGCTCTCCAATCTCAAGAGCCATCTAACACCTGTGAAATGAGATGCTATTTTTTGACGCTTGCTTGTGAAGGCAGATCCAAACCCCTCGAGAAGAGGCTTGGAGACTCAGGTAGGGCCCAAAACACTCATACTGAAAGGCAGAATAAGTCTTAGAAGCAGAACTGCCTCAATTGTGTTAGAAAAGCCCTGATTGCAATGGATGCAGCTATTATTACCTTCCCAAGTGTCCTTGGGAGATGCAGAAAGGAACATATATCAGAGGACCTAGCTACATTATCAGGAATATATTTGGAAAGAGCACTGAAAACTGTCTGGTCCTACACCAAAAAGGCAGGAACTTCATGGTGGTCTGAAGGACCACCAATCTTGAGGATGTCTAGCAAGGATACTATTTGGGCATACATGACAAAACCCAGTATGCAGCCAGGCAAATCCCTGCCTGCACGGGCTCAGCTCCCTCTCTCCGGGTATGATCTCGGAGCATGAGACTGACCCGAAACACCCTGGCAGACACAGAGTTCAGCCAATGTCTCTGGATTTAACTGACTGAACCAGAAACTGCATATTCACTCTTAACCCCAGAGACTAAACAAATTAAAAACAGACTAAAGAGTTTATAAAGTTTGTTCCAGCCAGCATCCTTTCACCAAAGCTGGGGAAGAAAAAAAAAAAAACAAACCAACCCCTCAATATGGTTTTCTTTGAGATGAATGATGATCACCATTGGTGTTGGTGAATACCAACAAGGCCAGGAGAAGCTCATGCATTTGGACTTTGCAATGACAATAGTAGCAGGTGGTAATAAAGTAAGGGACCTCTTGCAAGTACAGTGTACAGCAATATAAAAATAAATGTGGTGCAGGTCAAAAGACATGATGCGCTCTCTCCACTGAGGTGGCAGTACTACTGCCCCCATTTTGCTATTCTGGACTTGCACTTGGGAACAAAGTCATTTAGCCTACTTAAATCCAAAATGAGTGTCTGTTCTCCATTTCTCTTTCATTTAGAAGAATCAGTCCTACCACATCCTTTCTCTGAGAAGGAACTGACTCAGAAGACCCTAGGGCTAGAAGAGCAATTATGTCCTATTAAATCAGATCCTTATGAGAGTAGTCCATAAAAAGAGAYAAAAGAGGGGTCAGAGGGATGGTGACACAAAGACAGCTTGGACGCAGTATTTGTGGATGACTGCACATAGCATCCAAGAGTCTGCAGTGACCATTGTCCAGTTGGGGGGGGGGGGGAAATCACATAACAGCACAGTTAGGAAAAAGCAAACAGGAGATAAAAGGATGAGCCGCTCCAGCACACCTTCAGAAGTGAGAACAAGGATAAGCGCATTGGCCAACAGATTGATGATGAAATCTTACAATGTCACAAAACTTGGGCAAAGGCAGTGATAACCTGCAGGAGGCGGCAAGGTGATGTCTTGAGGAACACAGACAGTATCTACGCCTGCTTTGGTCTTGATTCAACAGCAAAAATCCCCAGAGACTGAAGAGTTGCTTTGAGGATTTCACCCATCTGAGCCAGACAGCTCTGCCACCTATGATGGGAGGTCTTCTACAGCCTCTTGCATCTCTCTCTGTAGTTCAAATGGCTACGGAGACTTTGTCTTCCCTTATCAACACCAAGTTTGACATCCTGTCAAATCCTGCAGTTTCTAGGCATACGTTCCTTCCCAAGACACCTCTGACTCCCAAAAAAACATGTTCCCATGGGAAGTCACAATTAGGCGCTTCATTGCTTTGCAGAAGCTACAAAGAATGAAGCAAGAAACAAAGTCTCCCTTAAAAATAAAAGGCAAATCTCCATGACTGAAGAAAAAAGTAAAATTAAATTAAAGAGGAGAGGAAAAACTACTAAAACAAGGACTGGGGGAAGTGTAGGCTGTTCCTCAACATGGGTTCTCAAAAAGCTGCTTCTTCCCTTTTCATGCCTACAGAAGTAGGCGCCCACAGGGTATTGGTGGAGCTATTTTTCTTCACTCAGGTTCTCAAGCTGTGGTGGAGAGGTGTAACCCCAATATTAATTTGCAGAAGGACAGACAGTCAGGGAGGATGTTACAGCACCCGCTGCCAATACAAAATCATGAGCAAAAAAATAGTTAATTCAAGTATTTTAACCTTCCTTTTCCCCCCAGCTCCTGTATTATTTCTTCCAGACTTTATGGGAATAGCAACAAACATAAAAGGAGGACTTTTTACACCTATTAACATAGTTTCTAAAAAAATTAGAACATCTGTTTATAACGGCATGACTGTTATTCACATGAGAGCCTAAAACTTGTACCTTGTCACCTGATTTATCTACAGCTCTGCTGATATATTTTCCTTTCATAACGCAACCATCAAATTTGACATACGGCAGTTGACAGGTTCAGACAGAGAGSGAGCACAAGAGGAAACATTTGGTTTCAGATGTGGGATATCACATTTATCCTCATTAGTGTGAGGTAACACCCACACATAACTCAAACCTGTCAACATGGTGCAGATCTAGATGTATCTCTCTGAAACAGACCTTTCTAGGTTTTCACATTTTTAAGCGCTTTCAGAAAATTTTAGAAATGTTATGCCCAAAAAAGGCTTTAAGTCAACAAATGCGAACCTGCAAAACCAGAACTTGGAAAATGTTTGGTTTTTTCCTTAAAGAAAACTGGAGGTGGTGGACTAATTTTAGAGGCAGAATATGATTAACCAGTAAGAATCCTTTTTGGCTCTGAAAGAAACTTCAATTTTAAGACAAACAATCTGTTGAACCACTCTTAGAGCCATATACTTTCTCATAAGAAAGGTAATATTTCTGATAAGTTTATTTAATTCTCAAAATTGTTTTACTTGCAGAGTCAAGAGTGCCAGTATAGACTAGTTCAGATGTATAAGTCACAGCATCGCTCGTCCCCCTTTTCACTACCAGTCTCATCAGCCTGGAGGAATACCGTTGCTACAGGTGGTCAGAGCATGTATGTTTAATGCTTCCAGCAATTTCAGCCCCTAATGAATATTTCCTTATATCACAAACAAGTTAATTTCCACCTTCAAAGCACAGCTAAAAGGGAAATTTTTTGGTGTTGCTAGACATTAAGGGCATCTCTTTACCCAATTCAGTTAATATGCAAAAGTTGTGGGGTTTTCCTGCTGCTTAATGAACATAGGGGAATTAAGAGGTGTTCCCTGCCCCAAACCATTTCAGAACCTGATGAAATACCAGTGCCTACCTTGCTACTTCATATAAATCCTTCTTCTGTAGTTCATGAGAGCCACCCAAGACAAATGGACACATGCCATTTGCCTCAAGAGTCCGTTATAACCAGCTTCCTTCCCGTAGGGCTTAGGGGAAAACTTTGGAGTGGAAGAGAAATGCTCATCTTGTACAAAACACTACTTGGGGAACGTGGGTTGCTACGACCGCCCAAATCCAATGGCTCTCCACATCCTAATTGAGGTCTCTGTCCTGAGAAGTCTTTCACAGGCATAGGACCTAGTTTGTGTTACTATTTAATGATCACACAGATACCTGGTGACAGCACCACAACTAAGGAACAGACAAATATTTAAAATGCAAAGAACAATCTGTAAATAGCAAAAACCCTGCCTGAGGTCAGGTAAGGTATAAAGCCATACGGAGACCTCTTTTCCCTGGGCTCCGATTGCCATGCTACCTTCTCTCCCACCCTGGCACCTATCTAACAGTGCCTTTCATGGAGCCCTTCAGGTTGTTGTGCCTCTCTGTGGGTACCTCCTACTAGGGTTTCCCTCCCCTCTGGAAGAAATACATTGGCATCAACCTCCTGAATTTTGTTAACTGAACAAATGTATCCTTGACTATCTGCATTTAATACATAAGGCATTTCTAAGGTGGGCTGTGCCACAAATCCATCAGACCCAGTTACCTCAGACAACTAAACTAAGTAAACAAGCAGGATGATGCTAGAGAAATACAGTGTTTTAAGGACTGGGACATGGTGGGGCCAGCAACAGTCCTGAAGGTCTGAAAACAAGTACGTTCGGGGCCCTTATTTTCCAAGAGGTGGAAATCTGGCCAGGAGGACGCAGACTACTGCTAGAGTCAGCCCAGAAGCAAAAAACTAAAAGCAAAGCAGGCCTAAATTTGGGATTCTGCTTGCTGAGAAATTTCAGTTTCAGCTCCTGACTGATAGCTTCGTTTTCTCACTGCAGACTCAGAGCCAAAGTTCAGCCCAAACCAGTACTTCCAAGGCTTCAGACCTGGTAGAAACAGCGATCCTTGGGCTTTCATGTTAGACCCCGTCTGCCTCAGCACAGCAAGGCAGA
Source organism: Phoebastria nigripes (assembly GCA_035582835.1). Classification (NCBI taxonomy): domain Eukaryota; kingdom Metazoa; phylum Chordata; class Aves; order Procellariiformes; family Diomedeidae; genus Phoebastria; species Phoebastria nigripes. Next base: position 21,931 of record JAYKAV010002981.1, read on the forward strand.
GAGAGGGACCCAGAAGGGCTCTCCAACAAGCACAACTCTCATTCTGTAGCTCCTCAGGGCTGTATCTCATGAAAGCCCAGTCAGGAGCCCACCAGAAAACCAGGCAAGCTTCCAGTTAAATCCTACCTATAGATCAATGACTTTTTTCCTTTTTTTTTTTTTTTCTTTTCTTTTTATTTTTTCTTTTCTTTTAAACAAAGTCTTTGCACAAAACTTTTCAGATTCAGGAAATGCAGTGCTAGTCCAAAAAGTCCAGATGCATGGCCAGGAGAGGGAAGTCTACCAGAACTGGGGCAGGCTTCTATTTTAGAGGAGATTGAGCACACTACCAGTTACTGGGTTTAGAGGATGAGACTAATCACACATCTCCCTTAGCCCTGCACAATTTAAAAGCTACAAGCATCCTGAAAAGTGAGCTCCCAGATCTGTGTACGTTCAGGTCTGAAGGTGTTTAGCCTGAGAGCTCCTCAATCTGGTGGGTATTTCGCTCCTGTTGGGACTGATTCCGATCCAGTTGAAGCATGGCACATGCAAGAGGCACACTCCTACCTCTCAAACTCGATAGTTGCCTCTATCCAGCTTGCTGCAGATAGAGAGAACACCTTCCTTTTGAACACACTACCTCATTCTGATTTCCCTCTGATAGCACCTCACCATTTCTACTCCAAGAACATTCCTCAGTTTCCTCCTCTCCCCATCTAAATCACGGTTTCCAGTGTCCTCCTTTTTTCTTGTACTTTCACTTCTCCCTGCCCAGCTTTGCAGTTTGACACATAATAGGTTGAATAATTAAATATATGAAAGATTTTCTTCTTGTGTTATCAATAACCTCAGTCTTGTCTGAAACTTCACTGTATTAACCAACTTTTCATCTCTAGAGTCCAATCAGTTCATACGAGTGCTGCTCTGGCCCCTGATGATAAAAAGAAATACAAAGAGGGCAGGAAATCTGACGCAACACATGGAATAATAGGACAAAGAATACAAAGTTTTTACTCAGTCATGGTGTGCATGGGAGCACATGACTGGAGGGGAAAAAGTCAAGCCTGCTAGTGTGGGTAGGGTTGGGCAAATGCACGAATAAAAATGACTGCACATGTAAACCCAGTATTGGACAGCATGAAATTACCTTTCTGCTAGAACCAAAAAGAACATGGAAAAGTGGACTCAAGCCTTTTTCTGACTCTTTGCTGAGGTACAATGCTACAGCCATTTCCACCCAAGGAACGTAGCAAACCTGGAATTACCTTCAGAAAGCATCATAAAGCCGTAGTGAAGAAGAAAGAGTTTGGAGGTCAGCACTCATCATTATCCAGCCTTTGAAGATTCACTGAGCTCAGCAAGTGTCACATACACATGTATTTTAACATCCATGGTAAAGAACCAAAACACTCAAGGATCATAATTATAAAGGTCTCACCAGGACTAGTAGTGTCCTCGTGTCTAGAGAGGAAAATTAAAACAGACACTACTACTGCTTCACCATGATAAACGAGAATGCAGAAAGTAACAGTGAAAGTGATGGATGTTTTCAAATCTATCTTACTTAAATTATTATTTAAAATCAGTCTAAGGAAACATCACCAATATATAACTCAGACTTCTGGTATGAGGCTCTATCTAAATGCTGAATCATAAATTATAAACAAGCATAAGAGTATTGGTTATCAAATGCTCTACATGAGTATTTTTTATTCATATTAATCACTGCTTTAAGCCCAAGTAAGGAAAGAAAGAGGAATTAATGGAAGAAACACTTGCAGCATTTATTTGATTTTTGAGAAAAGAAAATACCTCTCAGTAATACTCATAAAGATGGGTTTCTCCAGTAGAGTTTTGTAAAGAATAAAGTTTATAGTTGGAGGTGGTGGTGGGTGAGAGGACACAGAATGATAAGCCAAAATGAGCTAGTGAGCCTGCTCTCATAACCATAATCCAAGACATTTGATAACATCTTCTTCCATTTCCATTACTTCATCATCACTCATTGCATTATGTCTAAACATAGACTATAAACTCTTCATAATTTTGTTTGTAAAGCATTATGCATATTTACGGAGCTATCTAAATAATCTTAAATTAAGTTACGAGACCAACCGAAGACTGGGGGAGAGCCAAGTCATGCCCTCATACATAGAGCGCTGCCAGAAGAGCAAGGATAAGCTAAAGTGCCCAAAAGACGCAAAAGTTGTCTTTGACACACATTTGTTTTAGAAGACAAAAATCAAGAATTGAGGCATAGAGTTTGGACCAACAATTAGAAACATCTGGTAAATTCAAGGAAGTGACAGTAATAGTACATCATCATCAGATGTATCAAATAAAGGGTCATCTGAGTACCAAGCCGTGTTCAATACTCCAAACTGTGGTGGAAACAGTTCTGCCCATAAACCCCCCCAAAATCCTCTCCAAAGAATGTGAAGAGGCTGCGCAGGAGATAAGTATATGCTGATTTTGAYGGTGTCCTGTTGTTACGGGATTTTTCAAGGGACAACATTGAACACAACATCCAAAACCAGCCGCGCAGCAAAAATACTGTGAGCGTGCCTCTGATGTGGTGGTGTTTTGGGAAGCAAGCACAGAGCTGTGCAGTGAAAAAACCTCCACATTTTACTATGAAAAAAAATACTATTCAACTATTATTTCAAAGCAGTTTTTTATTAGCAGTAGAACAGATCCTGCACCTCGTCAAAGTAGCCTCTGTATTCAAATGGAGGATTGAAAAACCTAAATCTTTCCATGTAATGCTGGGGGTGGAAACATATAATTTGCTTTGGCATCCCCTACTAACTACTTCATAACGCAAAATACCATTTGAATGTGCAGAATGTGAAAATATTAAAAGCTGAAGGAATTAAACCTGTGCCTTGAGAAAGGACTTAACCTTAAAAGGACAGAACATTAAAGCTGTTTTGGGAAACTAGTGAAGAGCATTTGCAACTATACAGCATTAAGAGTTTGGCAGGAAACCATGTTTAAAGGATGGCTTACTGCCTTGAAAATATTTTTGTTTAAAAGAACAATTTAAGAAATGAATTTGCGCATGTACACATACATATAAACACACAAGTTATACATAACCTGTAGTTTTCCCGTATTTGTTCAAAAGATATGGGCAAGTGAGAAACCTCCATTCCCCTTAGGTGTTATCTGGCCAAAATGCTTGCGAGTCTACCAGATGGCTCTGGTAAGGAGCAAGAAGAATTTTACAAGCGCCTATCCATTTGCATTGTACCAAATCAAACTGAGAATTCACTTGTTGCATTTTTCGAATTAAAACAGTGACATTTGCCTCAGAACTCATTATCAGTCACTCTCAGAAGAGGGATGCTGTATTAGATGGACACGAGGTTTGATCAAGCTTAGTAACTCCTACAGATGAACATGCACTTCCTTTAAAAAAAAAACACATATATAAAATATGCCCAATTTGACATATGAAGAGTTAGAGAACTTGGAAAGAATAAGATACAAAATGCAAATAGCTGACATTTTGGAGAAGCAGAGCACTGGCAACACCTATCCCGCTAAAAGATTTTCAGAACCTGACGGCTCCCAAGAACAACAGAATATCCACTGCTCTCATGTTCCACCAAGAAAACAAAACCCTGCCACAACACATACTGTGACAAATCAGATGTGCTAAACTGCAGATGCGACACTTATTTTGTGCACAGGACAGAAAAATACCATTTTCTATTATATAACGCATTGCTTCTGCAGAGAGCCCCATGTGCTTTATCAACATTTATAAGCTTGTCCTCACAATGTCCTATAAAGTAGCAAGCCATAACCATATTCTCCTTGTTTTACAGCCATTTCCCATTTCCATAACACCATTCTTTCTGTTAAGTCCCTAATTTATATAGCAAACCATTGGTATTGCCTCAAAGCCAAAGAACTATATTTAGTGGAGGTTTATTCCAACGGATCTCAGTGCAAGGTTAACAGCTTTCGCCCTCTTTCTTTATATAGGGAGGCACACAAATCTAGTCGGAAATTTTCCAGGCAAAAGCAGTCCACACCATTTTTCAACAGCCATATTTAGACAACGTCTTTAACCTCTTCCTTTGAAATGATTTTTCCTATGAAATAAAGTTTTCGTCTCTGTATGTGTTGAAAAAAGGAAATAAATACTAGCTTTTTAAACCGTACCTTCCATGACATACACCAGCGAACCCACATCTCCTTCCTTGATGATGCAGCTGTCTTTGCCATACTCCACGGGATACATACAATCCACAATCTCCTGGATCTGAGACAGTTCCAGATTCTTCATGAAGTCATTGTCAAGGATCGCTTCCTTTATTAGCTCCTTGGACCTGCGGCAAAAAAAAGACAAGATTTATCTACGTGTCTATCAGCCGAGCTCATTAATAGCATGCGAACTTCAGCACAACCACTCGGTGCCCCAGTGAGTATTTCCTTGGAAAAAAAATTCAGTATTTTCCCTAAAAATCTGATAAAGTCCATCTGCAGAGAAGTAAAAAAAATTACAGAAATGTTAATTTGTAATTATTTTTTGTAAATAAGTTTTAGATACATCAAGTATTGAAATAAAAATAGATTTCATGTGATTGCAAGATCCTCTTTTAGCTACAAGTTTCACATCTATAATAACACCAAAGAATAACATAGCTACTTGAAATATCTTCCATATACAAAACTGAAAGGAAATACAAACAAGAAGTTAAAGGATTTATGACTTAGTTTATTCTATTTTCTATTAAATTATACAAATTGGAGCACACAAAAGCGCAATACTGCACTGATTCTTTGAGTATTAATCAAATACCAAAGGCCATTAGATTCACTAGAGGAGGCACCACTGTTACAGGAATAACACCACCATTAATTCATTTCTTTGATGACTAAATGGAAAATTCCAAAGTTTTATCAGTGTGCATGGAATTATATGCGCAGTTTTGGTTTGGCACGCGATCAGGTTGGAAGTCTGGAGTTCTTAGTAGCCACTTTGCAAAGTTGAGTAAGGAAGAAGTTGTTTCTGAAGATACAGATTTCAGAACTCAAAGTTCACATGTTCTCTGGGAGACTACCCAAATGGGTGTGTAATACAACCTGCTACCTCTAGAAGTGCCTCTGCCAGTGTCATGTTATGACAGAAAACGTGCAACAAAACTACTGATGTGTTTCCCCTGGTTCTCCTGAGTCTTTCAACTTCTACAACTACACAGTGAGTCACGCTCAGGTGAACCCTCCAATCTTCSCTTCAGACTGTCAAGTTCAACTTCATCCATCTGCTAATGCAGCGTAACCACCATGTTATGACATTTTGCAAAAAACTCCGAAAGCAACTTGTGCAAATGAACAACTGAGAATGCTAAATCTAGATCTAGACCAAAACGAAAGCCCCTAAAACACCTATAGGCTGGACACCAGGTCCTCGGCCCTTCATTTCTCACTCTGCAGCTCCACTTCTGTGGGCTGAACTATTTGCTAATGTGAACATAGCCCAGGCAGACGACAGCTACCTGCAGAGCTTATGCATTCAAAAGAGTTTTATCTTTTTGAAATATGAATATGAAACAAGGTTTTCAAAGAAAGATACATTAATGGATCGTGTCTTCTTGAAAAAGAGCCAAATCGGGACTTCAGAAGACCAAAACTAACCAGACAGCCTTGGAGATAATTATGCCCGTGCTATAGTCCTTTTAAAATACACCTCAAGGTTATATGCAGCACAGATTCAATTCGTTAACGTTTAAGGTGCTTTTTATGCTTTTGATAGTTTCGAGGTTATTTCAACAAAACATGCTACTTTACATCAGAGTCCATCACTACTGACCCAACTGAAGCGCAGGATGGGAAGCAGACCAGACTTCTCTAGTACTGTCTGCAAGACGACACAGACTCGGACGGCTACAAAACCCTTTTGCTCTTGAGAAATTTCATTTGACTTCACATACTGTCACTCCAATTCCTTGTGCATGCCAATAAAAACCACCAGAAAAACCTACATCTGCGTTGCTTCTTGCTTTCAGTAACGCAAGAAGCTGGTAATTTGTAAGGTTGACCAGATGACAGATAACCTGCTTTCCTCATTCCCTCCTCCTGTGCTAGAGCCAGACTACGCTTTCGATGCTATGCCTTGACTCAGTACTGCTCTTCTGGTCTTAGCCACCCCCACAGGTCCCCCAAATCCTCCTAACAAAGGCACTAATTATTAGCATTACTCTAACTGCCTGCCGAAGAAGAAAGCACAATAAAAGCTTTCGCATTAGTCATATCAACTAGCATCACAATTTCAGCCATTTATTTCATTCCAAGGCTCAAAATGAGGCTTTCTCCTTGATAAAATAAAGTCAGCCTTTCAAGTGGAGTGTTTGTAAGAATACCCACAAGAGACCAGGGAATGGCTCAAGTCAGACCTCCCCTGTTAATTTAGAGGCCCTCAGCAAAAACCAATGCTTTTCTTGTCGGAATCGAGCACAGCGAAGGATTTGAAAAGGATCTGGGAAATCTGGTCTAAACGACAGCGAAGGAGCCGCATAGGGGCTAGGAAAATCCATTAAAAGTCTGTTTTGGGGAGCAGCAGCAAAACGTACACAACATGAACAAACTTAGGCTAAGAGTACATCTGAACCAACTGATTCACAGCCTTTGCCCTTCAACATAGAAGTATCAGAGAAATTAAAGCTCAGAGGCCCACCAAGTCATGCAAACCCTTTTAACGACAATACGAAATACATCCAGTAAGTGGAAAAACATGCCGGCCGGGACATCAGTAACGCAGTTTCATCTCTGCCACATCTAAGCATCTTAAAATTAAATATCTCCATAGAATGGTCTGGATAAKAATTCAGTCACACTTGAATGTAACCAAAATAGACATTATTATTTAAGGATAATTAGTCAAAACGAGACTTCAAATACAAAGAGCGTAGCATGAGAGAAAAGCACCTTCAGCTGCCCATAAACAGTGCTGGCTGTACGAACAAGCACCTTGCAACCCAAACTGCATATTTATGAGTGTATTCGCATCAGACTAAACCACACAGTTCGTAGTTTGTAAGCTACAAACCTTCTCCTCAGGAAATATTCCATCCATCTTTAAAAAAAATAAATAAAAAGCTTAGTTTGACATATTTGAAAATTAGTTGATACTAAAAATACATTGTCATAGCTACAATAAGAGTTACTCTATTGTTCCCTACAAGAGAATATTCGTCACTAATAATTMAAAAAAATTATTCATGCAATGTAGATTACCATTCCCACATACTTGTACATGCCAGGCCTTCAGCTACTTCTATATTTATTTATTACACAGTTTTCTTTCAATATAATTCACAGGTGCAATTTCAGGTAAATAGGTTTTTTTCTTTTATATTTTTATATTTTTATATGAAATGAAACTCAAAGCATCTAAATTAACTCATAGTTCACAATGATTCCATAACAAATGCTTTTCTAAACCACACCATTCCTTAATCATCATCATCAGTATTTTAAAACAGCATCTACCCCAGACATGTGAATAGACAAATCTACCTAGTAATACAAAAAAGGGATTTAAAATGGTCAAAAACACACTCCTGCTATTGCCAGTAAGTGGTTTAAACAAGATACAGCTGTTTCATTACCTCTTATTTTCAAATAGTATTTCTTCTGTATTTTCTGTCTCAAGTTTCTATTAGAAAYAATCTGCAAACAAAATCAACTACAATATTTGTAAGGGAACAGGACTATTTCCAAATGACCCTGTTTTGAGAAGGGGGCATTTTCATGAATATTTACTTAGCGCTGAATTGAACAGCTCCTAATGCAGAGGGGCATTCAGAGTAGAAAGTAGTTGTTGTCATCTTTACTCTCCACAGGTAGGAACCTGGCACTAAGCCATCACTATTTTTCTGAAAGATTAATGATCAAATGCGATGGAGACTTGCTGAACAGTTTAACAAAAAAAAAAAAAAAAAAAAAAAAAAAAAAANAAAAAAAAAAAAAAAAAAAAAAAAAGGCACAATCCTCTGCGATACATCCTTTCCCAAATCAGTTTAAGCCCATCACGGTAATTAATAAGGCAACAGTAGGAACAAGCTAATTGCATTCTAATTTGCAGAAGTCATGCAAAAAGCACCTTGAGAAGTTTGCTACAAATACACTTAATACATAAAAATCTATATGCCTGGTTGCAAATGCCTCTCAGAACAAAGCAGATAAACGTGCGTTAATTGACACACCTCCTAATCCTGTACTGGGGCTGCTCCGGTCCTCCAGCCAGACCAGAGCCAGCCGCCAACCCCCCCAGCAAGCCAGCGTGACAGCTCGGGAGCAGCAAAATGCCTGGAAAAAAAATTCAGACATGTTTCTGTCTCAGGGGCTCTTGCGCAGAAGCCGTGTTTCAGCTGTGCTGGAAAAGGCTTGTATTAAAGGTCTGCCTTATTGCAGTGGCCATAAAATGCAGAATTTGGCCGAGCATTTTGCTCAAAACCCTGCTGCTAACATCCGCTGGCTACTCATCAAGCATGAAGGCAGAAGAAAAAAATTTGGGTTTGTAGCAGATGTGAAAAAACAACCTGAGATGTTATGCAGCTCTAGATAAGAAGCAAAGTTAATGCTACAGTGGTTTGCAACGTACACAGTAAAATACCAAACCCTTTATTACAGCCTGTTGTTATCCTGACGGTAATTTATATTTTACAAAGAGCAGAATGAATAGTCATCTCAGGCTCTTCACCCACAGCAAAGAAAACACGTTCTCGATGCTAGATTTGTACCTTCCGGCACGTACGATAAATATTAGAACAAAAAGTTAATCTTCGTCCCAAAAGGTCTTATTTCAACATTGGAAAAGCCGCTTGCAGAGTTTAAGGAAGGGAAGAATTTAAGTGCAGATGGAAAGACTACTGCCATACACATCTAGGGACGCTTACAGAAAAGCGAAGCCCTCCTTGGCACATACCATGCTGGTAGAGCATCCGTTTGCGATGGAGTTTTCTGGAACCTGAGGTTCAAAGGGAGCTGCGGTAGCTATGCAGGTATCATTCTCCAGGTAGTCTACTGCTGGCAAGAGTTGGTTAAAYAGAGGTGGATCAAGAAGAATAAAAGAAATTAAGAGTTCAATTTAGACAACATTGACACAGAGCAGTTGGAAGCAGATCTGAATTTTATGGTGTTCACAAGTATACCACAGCTGTGTACCAAAACCATTTTAAACTATCAGGCTGGAGCAAAGCAAGAAAAATGAAAAGCAATGTGCTAGGCAGACAGTCTGGAAGATGTCTCAAAAAAGGGAAAGAAAAAGTTCATTTTGTATTAATAGTAGAGAAGAAGGAAAAAAAATACACAAGACCTTTTCTTTAGCTGTTCCTCTCTCCAAACTTTAAACAAAACGTTTCAATATGAACTTTTATGCCAATGCTAATGGCAGGGGAAGGAGTATTTTTTCCAGAGCCTCCCCCATCAAGAGTCTGCCAACTACTGCTAATGACCTAAAGCCCCGTATTTAGGAGGGAAACATCTACAGGAATTTGACCAAGCAGAGAGGCAGCGTTCACTGCCAGGGCTGAAGTTTAAAGCAGTAGAAGTGCAGCTCCCTTGGAGATGAGAACTCCTTATTTACTCATATGATAAACCTTGCTCAAAGCTACTGCAACCAGTAGCATCTTTTTTGTGCTGTTTCATCGTTGCTGTAAAAATCCAAACTAAATACAGACGTACATCCTTTATATCTATCCACCAACTAAACCTATCAAGCGTATTTGTAGAAATTCATGCCCAAGCACTCCTTTTTTGGGAGCTTCCATATCCATATCCCTCCACAAGGAATTAAGCTGATTTCAGTAGATAAGAAACATGGAAAAAAATCTGCGGCCTCTGACCCAGAATATGACGAGCAATACAAGAGTCCAGACAATTCCTACAACAACCGTCTGTTTAAAATCCGCACCGTGAAATGTTTAAAAGTGTTTACTTCTACAAAATGTGGCTATGGAAAAAAAAAATACTTCTTTAAAAAGAGAAAACATGGCCAAGTATTATGCCTGCTCCAGATTTCCACAAACTACTCAGCGGGATACGAATACACTGTAAAAAGTGTTAAGCAGATTTTTTTTGAGTTGTACCTAGATATACCTCCATTTCATAAGGGGGCATCCATTCCAAGTAACACAAAAAGCACAGGCTGCAAGTTTCTAGCAGGTTTGGGGAAGCTCTTTGCTCAAAGCCCACATTCACGAAGCTTTTAACTATGTTTTTAAGCCCTTGTGTACTTAAAAGAGTACGTAAGACTAGAACATATTCACACACTGCTCTGGAATAGGACCTCACCATTTCAGTTCCCAGTCTTGCTAACACCGGAACACTGGAGTTATCAATTATGAACCTTTTTTTCTCTTTAACCAACAAAACTAAAGAAAACCTCTGACAGAAGGATGTATATGTTTAATCACTGAGGACAGCAACATAACGAAGGGCCAAGATAAGTAATTTGGATACGATGTTTTAAAAGTACTCATAGAGATGCTCCCTTCAGCACAGAAAAGCCCCCACCTGCTAAAAAGTAGTAAATATATAGATACAGAAGCCTTACTAAACAACTGCTATTGCTTACGATAAAATTATTCAATCCATCATGTGGCCCATAGATCCTACACATATTTATCTGCATACTTTATCTTCTTGGTTCTGTTTATGAATACGGTGGCCTGGCCAAACATCGAGAGGTTCAAAAATAACGGCCAAAAATCATAAAACCTTCAGTGATACCAAAATGACCGTCAACAAGAGACAACAGCTGAAATCTCTTCCTTGCACGCATCCCTTCTCAACAGGCTGCGTTATGTATCGTAGGTATCGCTTAGGTTCCTACGTAAGAAGTAGAGGCAGAAAGTAGAACTTTCCGAGATGAGTATTTGATCTCTCAACCACCAACTTGAAGTCCACAGCCCTCAGGAAAATTAGTCTTGCAACCAAAGTGTTTATGGTGTTAGAAGAATTATTTGTGCCAAGTCAATCACGGAAAGGTGGAGGGTCCTCCCCGACTGCCCCAGGAGGTTTTGCATTAAAGGCAGTAACAAACATCCGCAGCGCCGGGCAGCATATACTTTTTGCATGACAGCAGTGCAATAGGAACTGTGGCTTTTTGAAGTGCGTAGTACTGGATAATGTCTTTAAATACTAAAGCCTGTAAGTGAACAAATGGATCTTCTTTTACAACCTACTACTAGGAGCAGAACAGTACAGAAAAGTCCAGACCTTTCGGTAAAATCTGGGTCTTGTTTGGACTGTAATGCCATTAATAGTTGATAACTCTACATTAGCTGTTTGTTTTGGCTATGGATAAAGACGGCTTTGAATGTTTCTTAAAGGGAATTTTAAATATAACTCCAGAGAGCTATTCTTGTCTCATTAACTGGAAATAAGAGTAGGATTCAAGTCCAGGACTGAATAACATGAAGGCCTTTAAATATACTTGCGGATTTTCTCTACAGTGCTTGCCTTTCCCACAACATACAACCCACAGCGTGTCTTCAAGTTGCAAGAGGAAATTTCTGAGCAGGATCATAAGCATCTTCAGCCGAGACTGTTATTGCATAGCTGGATGGAAGAACATGTTTTTCAGAGGAGTACACTAAAATTATTTTAAACTGACACTTTGATTGAAGAGATAAGCAACAGGGAGAGTAACTATGCCCTGATCTAAACCTGTAAAAAAGGAAAATAACCCCCCCATGTTCATTTTTCTTGTACTTACATACAACTTACAGTTGCAGAATCRAGTAGCTCTGTAGAGAATGTGTCGATCAGACAGCTCCACTTAGGATTTCTAAATATATCAGTAAAACATGCAGTTCATTTACACTGCTGTTCATTCTATCATATTTTGGCATTCGACATTTAAAAAGCAAAATGATTTAAGAAAAAAATGATAAAATCTCCTTTCACCTACGCTGAAAATTGTTAGTACAAAAATACTGTAGGCAAGAGTTGGTTAACTCTTGCATTTTAACATGTCTCACCCCACAGATCTTAATTTACCACCCTTTTCTAGGCTAGTATTTTGCATCCTACAAAAACCCAGCTTTAGATACTGGAAATGTTGGCACGCTCAGTAAAAAAAATGTCGGCTCTTGCCAACACAATTTGCCTACTTCTGAAATACCCGACACCTCCAAGGAACTCCCACATGAGCTTCATTTTGAGAAACCACTACCAATACCTCCAAACAGGATCGAGCGGCTACTTGATTACCTGAAGCAAACAGTGTAAGCTTTGGGCGGCTAATTATAGGTGAAAACACGTAGCAAGGTCATGGTGAAGGAGGAACGGAGTGTCTCTCAGAGACGCCTGGCCAAAAAAAAGTGGTCTTCTGAAGGGTGTTATCCCAATGCATTTCGCAGTTTTGGTGCTCATATCCAGCGTGACTGAGCTGGAGACTTTTTGCACCAACAAAAAGAGCAGAGAAAACATATGTACCCATATGTCGCAACACCAAGGGATCCAGAAACAATCCAGGCTCCTCCGGGAGGAGTTCAGTTAGCAAGGTTGAGTCACGGAGATCCAGACAACACATCTTGAAGGTCACGACAATGCATCTTGAAAAGAACCACCTACTTTAAAGGCAAGAGTTTCTCTATCAATCAAACAATTATCCACAAAAGCTTCCACTCCTGGCAGCTCCACGCATTGAACTCTGACTAGAGGCAGGTATGAGGATTCTAGCTAAATGGCAACTAAAACAGTTCCCCCAAGTTTATTAGCATATTTTGAGGTCTGCGTGGCTTCACAGTGATAAATGAACATGTGGACAGAACTGCTTTCAGATGCCCTGGAGAAGAAAGTTACTGATAGCCGTCACGGAGATGGCCTTCGCCCTGGTGGAATAAGCAGGAAATCTGCCAAGTGGATGATAACCTAATTTAAATAGATGCAGAAATCCAATTAGAGATCCTCTGAGCAGAAACAGCTCATGCTCATCTCTCGGGTTAGAGGCTACTAACAAGTCGCAAGCTTTTCTAAATGTGCTGTTGTCCAGGCGAAATGAATGTGCTCCGCAAAAGCACTTTGCTCCTCCCTGGCATAAGAACATCAAAAGTGAACGTTGTCACGACAGTGTAAATATATAGCTTCTTCCAGTGTAAGTTTAGGATGGGGTTTCACAGAAAATGTGATGTATGGGGGGGGAAAAAGTGACAGAGATTTAACGTCACTTACTCTGATTCACCTAACACTTCTGATGGATGTTACTGTCACTGGGAAAGTTGCTTCAGCTCTTTTGCTTTTCTGCCGCCTGGAGAAGTSCCCAGCTTAAATGCCATAGGTGTACGACAGCAGAATGCAGACGAGCGCTTGGAGCCTTAGTCCTTCAATAAATATTCTTAGGGATTTTAGGGAGAAATACTTCTTCCTGCTTTACGAGTCAGTAAAAGGACTGATGTTAGCAGCCATGCTTTGAGACATAAATATTTGAAAGATGTAGGAATTATCTAAATAATATACACCCCCCTGCCGAGAGCCAAGGAGCAGCCCGCGGGGATTTAAAGGCAAGCACTGCTGATGTACCTTCTTACAGAAGGGTCACTTCGGGATACAGCAATCCTGAGCGGAGTTGTGGGAGCACCATCGTGCAGYCTAGTCTGCTAATAAACCAGATTACAGCCGGGCAAGCACCCCTTGGCAGACAATATGAACTCTAAACAACCACACAACTTGATAATGTTTAAATGGAGAAAGAACAGCAGCAGGAAGCTCATGAGGTGTCTGTGGAAAAGCGGGGAGGGCTGGGGCTCGTAGCAGGGCAGTACCACTGACAGTTTCTTTCCCTTCAAACTCAGATTGGGGAGAGATTGTCACATTCAAAATACTATCTTCTAATTCTTATTTCCCCTGCATGAGTATTGACTGTCGCTATCCCGCTGAGCTTTGACGAATATCCCGACAGCAACTGCCTCATATAAGATGCTTTTTTGTTCAGACACGCTCTTTCTAATCTTGTTTTAGGAAGTCTACTAAGAATCCCAGGCTTGTGATGCTGCCTTTGGCTGTAACCAAAAAAAGGTACAGAAACTCTGAAGCAGGAGGACGCAGACGTTGTCCTCACGGAGGGGTGCTGCGGGTGCGACTGCAGTCTGACGGCCACAGCGAGGATGCCCAGGTACGAAGCAGGCATGAGAGCAGCACGAGGCGACCACCTCCAGAGAAGCAGTCTTCTCACAAAAAAGCCAACGTGACCCCAAGCTTGGAAAGTTGCAGCCTCAGGGCAAAGTGTTCATGAAGTGCCAGACTACCTAATAAAGAACAATCGACAGAAGGCAAGAGGAGATGTGCTGGAGATTCAGAGAAATTTCCCTAATTCCCATGAACTATATGAGACAAACTCTAGGGATACCTGCAACCTATTCCACCCCATCCAGCCACGTATAAACACAAGTCAGAAAGAACTTCAAAGAATTGTTTTGAAGAATAATAGTGACAAATACGACATCAGAAGAAGGGCACCGAATTCAGATGGAAGGCAAGGAAAAGTTGAAGAGCTTTTAAGGACTTTAGGAAACGGCCCTTCTTTGATGAAAATAACTGTCCTCCAGAGGAGTAGAATGTTTCCAGGAATTTCAGCCTGAAAGGATATTGAAGGGGAAACATGATATTTCTTGCAAATGGGAGGATATTTTTGCACAAGCAGCACACTAGTAACTTCACATTTTATGGCATCACTTGTCTTCAGGGAACGCTAACGGGAATGGACATACAAAGGTAAAAGAAGGATGCAGCAACACAGACGCATCCTGCCCAGGTAAAGCAGAGGGATGGCATGCTCACCGGGGAAACGATCCTGCTGAACAAGTTTTGGAGATCACTCAGTAAGGCAACCTGCCCCTATGAGCAGGTGTAACCTACCAGTGTTACAGCCTAGCAAGCCATAATCCCAGCACGGGAGATGTTGAGATATTCCCAAGGAAAGCTCTACTCTTTACAAACAGGACCATTTCAACGAGAAACAAGAGCACTGCTTGTTTCTTGAGGATAGACAGCAACATGCATTAAGCAGATTGCTATTCTTCCTCCTTCGGCAAGCCAAGAAAGCCATTCCTTTAATAAGACAGGAATACTCAGGATTAGTTCTGTTGAGACGGGAGTGAAGGGAAGCATACATATTTGCCATCACAGGACAGGCTCTGCAGACAGCGAACAAGGCTCCGTTCTCAGAGACAGGGTGCGTGAAAGGTACCTGCAGCTTGTCGCTGTCGCATCAGGGGATGGGGGGGAATTCCCTTTCAACCACGACAAATGCAAAGACTATGGGTGCACATGGGATGGGATGGGATTATACAAGCGTAACAGGAAAGGAGACGGACACATACTGATTTGCCGGTAGGTAAATCCATGAATGCATACAGCACTGAGAATTTGAAAGCACAAGGAATCACACGTTAGAGAAAAGATCAAGATTACTCGAATCCCACTGAGAGGAACGCAAGACAGCTTGAAAAGCTTTAGGAAGGATTGTATCTTTAATCCTCAAGACTCTGGGATGGTCACCTTACACAACCTCACATGGTAGGGCCTGGAAAACCAACCCACCATTACAAATCATGCCCTGGATCTAGGATTTGTTGCATCAGGTGACATCCAAATGAAGACACCACTTGGCCATCACTGTCCCATACTTCATCGCTGCAAGAGTGCTAACAACAACTCATACACGTTTCTCCCAAAGTATTTTTAATGTGTGACGTGTGGCAGATCAATCTGTTTGCTGTGTACCAATTTAGGAGCACCTGTTACAACATATGCTATAGCTACGGGCAGTTATCAATGCCCCTGCTCCCCACAATTTATAATAAAAAAAGCAGTGCCAGTCTGCTGCCCAAGTCCTTAATAGAAAACCATTTGTTCATAGGAAGGCTCTAAACGGGGGCACAGGAGAGAAGAAACAGGACTCAAGGCTGAGAACTGTGACAGAAGARGTAAGACAGAAGAGGGCACAGAATTAAGTTACCTTTATCTGCATCATAGGAGCAGAAAAGGAAGTTTGCTCACATGCCTAATGTACTTTATGATTACTYTCTTTTCCTTGCATTACTATCCTGTACTCACTCTCCAATTTCCCACCACCTTTATGTCTCATCACCTTCCCACACCATCGTCAAACTCCGAAATGCTTGCTCCCATTACAACTCTGGATCATCTTCCTTTTGCATCCGAGTACCTTACTTGAAATTCCTAGCGCATTGCACCACCGTTTCCTTTTCTCTTCCCTTCCACCCCTCAGATCCTCCATCAGGCTCCTCCACTTCTCCATCTTCCCAAATAGTTTCTCCCCTCCTGCTCCCCCTGCAAGTTCCTGCCTCTTACTATTTCCCCGCTTCCACCGGGCAGTCCCGCAAGCAAACAGCAGCCAAAGCAAACCAGAAACCGCAGCCTGCAACAGGAGAGGAGCAGAAAGCCGAGCCCCAGGCCAGGAGGAGGCAAAGGTCTGAAGGAAGACACAGCCGGCTTGGAAATGGGGCTGCAAGGAGCCAGAAGGACCCTGAGGGTTTAATGTGGAAGAATAGGAAAGGAAGAAGAAAGTAGCAGAGAGACTTGCATCAGATTTGGTGGAAAAGGGGGAAAAAAACACACACAAAGAAACAGAACAGTAAATCAGTGTATCACAATGAGACGGAAACAGTGGTCCTTCCGATACAGCACACGTGGCTCTCTAGGGAAACAGTTCGTTTCCTCTGTCCCAAATATTTTACAGGACCAGGAATGCAGTTTTGTTCACTTTCTGAAAAGCACTGCTACAACTCTTCCATATTTTGAGTTTGTTCCACGCTCTGCAGGCTGCGTTTAGGAAATATTTACATGAAAGAATACACAGAAAGAGCTAACAAGAGATGGAGAAAATGTGCGTGCCAAGGAGCCGAGTTATTTTGGTATAGGAAACAGGAACTACTGGAGTGAGCTGAAACAATTTCAGATCCAGTTTAACCCCAGCAGACTTAAAGAGTGTTACCTGAAAGACATTTAAGTGCATTTTAAAGATGCTCAGACAGGTCTTTGCTTCAAAGTCAAGAGCAGATACAAGCTCTTTGCATATATGCTAATACACCGCATATTCACGAGCAGAACATGATTAGAAAGATCAGCCCAAGCATGTGTTAAACCAATGAGCAATGAAAGTAACTGGCACTGAAACTCCTAAAAAACCACCTCCCTTTAGTGAGTTTATGGAAAAAAAACATACAAACCTTTGAAGTCAGTGAGCAAATAGCAGAACTTTCAGTATTTTTTTTTTWAAATCTAAATTCAGCCTATTATCTCCTTCTCAGCTAGCAAACAGCAACAGCGGCCAGAGCTAAAAGAAAACTCCGTGACAATACCAAGAAACAGCAGCCGATCTCTGTGCACTTCATTGTTTGTCTAGAGACCTGCACTTTCACATCTGCCTCTACAGCAAGTTTGAAACATCCTTTATTTCCAATGGACTTCAGCTTATTTACCCTTATGCACACACTGTGTGGGTCACCCACTGGGTCATGCAAGATTCACCTATCTTAAATGAAATACCTCTGCTCACCTAACAAAATGGTTTTAGCTAGCGATGATACACAGACAGATCTTTGGAAACGCACTTTAATTTTACCTGTGTCCCTATGAGACAGATTCACTCTAGAAATGAAAACTCCTGAATTTCTCCACTATGAAACACTGAGAACAGGCATCCATCTCTTCCAGCTGAAGTAACTATTCAGTTTTGCTTGCTTGTGTCCATTTTCCCCCTCTATTACAATAATAAAATTACAGCTATTTAATCATCTTTAACCCTGGTGTCCCTTAGGACAAAACCTCTCTAAAATATTAGGTGTAATGTTCCTAAACGGATGCTAAAAGCAACATTAAGATTTGGCTTCCCGTGGTTTTTTCTCCTCTACAGCATATGATTTCAGTAGTTGGCGGCATGAACTTCACAAGGTGCTCAAAAAATCACAGCATTTCTTTCCTCCCATACTGTAACTCATACGAGTACTCTTGCTCAAATCCAAGGCAAGAGACCTTAGGAATACAACAGTCCATTTTCATCTGCCCGTTTTATGTATATGTATCTGCATTTTTTTGGCAGCGATCTGAGGGAGCTGGTATATTCGGTGCTATTCTGTCCAAATCCTACTTGGACAATTTGCCTTTCTGCTCAAGGACTAAAATCTAACAATTCCTATATATGGTGGTTAATAAATCTGCACGCTACTTTCAGGGGGTTTTTTGCAATAGAGATAGATACAATGCTGTTCTATTTATAGAGGTCAAGTAAATTGTATGCAGTCTGTGGAGCCCTAACATCTCTGTATTATTAAAACAGAGTATTTTATTTAGACAGCCCCTTTCACAGCAAGAAAAAGAAAATTTCTCAGAATAATCTCTTTCCCCCTCTAATCTAAGTTAAGGTATGTATGTAATTTTGTGTACACTGAGGAGAACAGGAATACAAGCGTTTATTTGTTCTTCACTTGAATTATAACAACTATTATTTCTTCAACACTCTAAAACATTTTTACAGGTTGTTTGGATAAGTCACAGCTATAAATCCTGCTCGGCTGTCAAGCAAGGAGAAAGCTTTGCATTATCTTGTGGGCAAGGAAATAAACTGCCAAGAACAGCACAGGGAGCTGGGGACAAGGAGGGGGTTAAACAGTGTTTAACATGCTTAACCTGGGTCCCGGGGACAAAATCGTTGCCTTCAGCCTTACCTCTGCCATCTTCCCATGATGGAAGGATGCCCCAATGATCGATACTTTCACAGGAATTATTGAGGAGGTCAGACAAGGATTCAACAACATAGGAAGCCGACAATGCTCAAGTCTTCCTTGGTTTTGTTAGAACCAGCTAGACGTTTTTTAATCTTTATCCAGTGAACAACAATTTCAAAATAAACAGTTTTTATGATCGTACTGATGATTATGCCACAGTAAAATGCAGAGAGGCCTGTGCGTAAGACCGCTTAAATTACACAGCTAATAGCACCTATGCAGATGCTAGCGCTGCAAAAAGCCCATCCAGGACTCCGAGGAAGGCAGCAAATGAACGAGCAAACATAGAAATCCCATCTAAACCAATCTCAATTACAGCATTTACAGTTAAACACTGTGACTTGTGTTGAAACTACAATACATAAGAAATTCCTCAACTGAACCTGGTTAGGAAACTGAATTCCTGATGACATTTCATCTTTGATATTCTCCTACCAGGGGCTCTAAGGTCCAGTGAATACCTGAGAGCTGAGGGCTGTTCTGTGCCATCGAGCCAACATCAAAGAACACGAGGGCAATCAAAAATGCAGCTGAGGAAGATATCTCCCCGAGTTTCAGTTTTACAGTTGTCATATTTCTCCCCCGAGCAGTTCAGAGAAGTCTGTAGAGGCAAGAGAGGTCAAGGAGAACAAAGAAGTGCCAGGCAGAATTACTACTTGCAGGTGCTCTAATTTCATTTTTTTGGACAGATATGCCCAGCACACCCAGCTGGAAGTTAAGCAGCAGAAAACCCAAGTGACCAGCTATACCTTCCAAGAATCAAGCTGGGCTCCACATAGCTTTTAGACTAGGAAAAAAAGCATACAGAAGGTTTCTAGCCTGAATTTTAACTATTCAAAACTGTCAGCTCTTCACACTCCTGGCACATCTCTAATAGCAATAAACCCAATTTTAAAGATTGTTGTGTGATTTACTCTCAGGTTAGTAGGAAAAGAAAACCTTAAATAAATCTGTCATTAACCTATATCTGTGTTAAGTTTTGTTACTTAGGGGGAAACTTGGGGAAAGCTTCTCTGCCTGTGAAAATCAATGCTCCTTAAATGAGAGCACGGGAATTTTAAGTGTCCTGTTTTTGTTAAAGACTATGCCTTGTAGTTTGCTATTTAATTAGGAATGAAACCTAATTTCTAATCACCAAGTGTTCATGGTTATGAAGGAATTATAGTTAACGTATTCTCTGGGATATAAAAATTAAGACTCTACAAATCCTGGTTAATCAGCATTGAAAGCCAGATAGATCAAAGCCTGCAATGATGGGGGCAGCCCAAAGCTTGTGCTGGCCACGATTCTCTCCCTCTCACGTCCGACACCGGGTGCCCCAAGCTGCCCAACTTCTTGTAAATTAGGAGGCAAAAACATACAAACAGCACAAGTATGTCTGAAAAGGAAAAAATAAAGGAATAAACTAACTTCATACTGCACTCTGGCCACCCTTGAGGTTGCAAGAAGCACTTTATGTGGGCAGATGAAATCYTCCTCGTCAAACGCAGAAGAGGATTGTTGCAAATCTGCAGGCTCCCTCTCCTAATCTATTCTGGCAAGACGACTACGCTATTTGCTTCCTTTATAAAAAAAATAAAATTTATGCATACATGAATAAAGGGCTAACCGTACAATCAGCACCAACAGTAGTGCCAGSAAAAGAGCCTGCTGCAAGATAAAAATATGATGTAAAACGCGTCATATAAGGATGCTTATTTTTTGGCTCATACTTTTTACACAGATCAATAAGGCCTTGGTCATGGAGAAGAGTTTTGGGGGGTTTAGGGTTTGGGTTTTTTTAAAGCACTAACTGTTTTGTAACTAGAACAGCCTATGGATGTAGTGCTAACGAAGGACCGAGGAGAGAGAACAAGTCTGGACACAGGGCTGTGTGCCTAAGAGCTTGCCTTCTTTTGTTTTCAGCTGTGACAGATGTCCTTTCCCTACCACTCAGAATTACTCTTTTTGCAAAGAACAGAAGCCCTGAACAGCCAAGACATTTGCAGACAGTATAAAAAGCGGTTTTGAGGGTGTGAGGGGGAGGGTCAAAAGCAGAAATCTGTTTATTTGGCACCCAAATATAGCCCAGTTAACTCAGCAAACATTTTTTCTCTGCTACGTGCTATTTTGTCTATATTTAGAGACTGTAAGGAACCAGCTGTAGCATCACCATTTTATTACATTCTCTGATGGGGAATTTGCTTTTGTTCCCCAGAACACATCTCTGCTGTTAAGCGACCATGACCACTCACTTGAGTCTTGGGTATAAAAATTAAGTTTTCAGCTGAAGCACCAGCAGTAAGGATGAGCTCTTAACCTTACCCTTCCATGAAGGAGCCCTGCTCAGCTATACCTGGCTGTGAACCAAGCCTCTAATAATCAAAGAGGACACATCGCGAGGCTGCTATTCCAGATCAGCCACAGGTTGATTAGTTATTTCATTCAGCAGGACCCAGCTGCCGGTAAAAGACAGGTTTCAACCAACTGCATTCAGAACAGAGGCTGCTTCTAAGAAAAGCCTTTTCGGATAGTAAACAAAAATAGGTTTCGGCATTTTGAGATTCTTGTTTAAAAAGCATTATAACCCTCCAGAGTATTTTTDCCTTTTTTTTTTTCTTTTTTTTTTTTAAATAGGATCGTATACCTGGACACCTGTAGCATGTGGAGGAAAACTTTTTTTGCGATGACAATTACTGTACATTAGGCTTAGGGCTACATAGAATGTTTTTTTAGGGTTTTTTTTTTTTCCATAATCACTTAAATCAAACCCGGTCTGCTGAATTTTTATCATACAGACAGATCCCTCTCAATGCGGCACCTGATTTACCTCTTTGGATGAGTGCACAAATAGACAATTGATTTAACTTCTCAGAATCCCTCCCTGCACAACAGATACTTTTTAAAAAGCATAGGCCATGGTCAACAAAAGGATAGCTTTTTACTCAAAAAAACCCATATTCTACAATTTTTCTCCAATGCTTTCATGCTAATTGCTGAGGTAGCTGTCTTTTATTCTCAATGTATGTACTGCAGGAAAGTGTACTTGAGTCTACAAAGCAATCCAGAGAAAATGGTATCAAGGCATTGAATGGCTGTGTCTGAGCAATCTCAGGATCGCCAACACAAATAAATAAAAAACCAGACTTCTAGGTCTTCCGAAAATGTGCAGAGGACAAGAAAGGTTTAAAACAAGCAGATTATGTTGGTGGAAGGAAGAAAACTCATACAGCAGTGTAAGCGAGACAGGCGTAGCGCTGCTCGTCTCCCAGCGATGGATCTGAAGCATCAATGGGTGGTGTCCAGGCTCCACGCTCAGGACCTGGCAGCCTTCAGTTCTGCCTTGCCTGTCTCTTGGTGACCTGAGGGATTTGATGTCAGGCTGCAGACACTCGTTAATTAGGGTGTGATGGCCCCTCTCATATCTCCTATTTTGTATTGGGAAGTCAAATGGAGAGCCAAGGCAACTCCGAAGGAGCTACAGAGCAAACAACCTGACACGAAGTTAGCTTTTTTGTGCATCGTATTCTTCAATTGAATTGATAAAAATTCCATTAAGACGCTTGGAAAAAGCGTGGAATATTATCTCCCCAGGATATATCATTTCTTCAGTACGAACAAAGTCAAAAAATATTTCAACTGCTGACCAACGAAATCAGAATAGGTAATGGAGCTGAAGGCTTCCAACTATGCAAGCACAATATGTAATTTTTTTAAACTTCAGGCACTATTCAGGAACTAGCATCTAAGCCTCATAAGGCTCCTCCAGCATACATTAAAACTTCAAATACCTGTAAAGATCCTACCTTCTTGGTACATTATACAAGCATCCACATTTTACATAGTTGTCTTGACCATCCTTAAGACATCTGCTTTACTGCAGTGCGTAAGTCAGGTTGTCCTAACTTACACTTCCAGATCCTMCACCATGCAAACAGTTCATGAAGCTTTAGATTTTGTTTGCTACATATTGATAAATTTTGCATCGATTTAACAACTCTGCCACAATGCTCTGGAAGATTGTTGGGCTGTATTTAAACAGTAGCCTTCTTCAGTACTGGCCCCGCAGCCAAAATTTTTATGGCCCCTAAATCCAGTGAGCTTAATCAAGTAATGTGGCTCCAATTTATAACATTTGCCTGTCACAGACCACATCAAGATTCTTTTGTGGTGGAAAAAGTTGAAAAAACAAGGGGAAACAGGTTCGTTTTGATTAAACATGCAATTGAAAGAGTCCTCTATAGCTCATGGATGGAATTTCTGATTGAAACAAGGAGAGAGAAAAGACCCAGTGTGCTCCGGAGCTGAAATTTGAGTGACGTGGACTCATGTCCCTGGCTCTGCCCAATTTCAGTCAGGTCTCCCATGCATTTGTCCTCACTATGCTGATGGGGCAGCCTCACTCTCTATGGAAGCTTTTCTATTTGTACCTGCAAATACTGGGATAATGCCTTAACCCAGGTTTATACATCCTAAGTGATGCTCTAAATATCAGGCTTCCTATTTGAGCTCTTTTTGGCTTTCAAATAAAAAAATAAAAAAAAACCCAAACCACCTGTTGTGTCTGTGCAAGAGTAATGGCACAAAACCAAAAAGCTGAGATTTGCCTGATGATGTCCCTTTTGGACTTGCTTTGCCTACCTAAATAACAGTAATGGTCATCTGAAGGAAAAAACAGTTGGAGATTTAAGAGGGAAGTGATAATTTGTTCCTAGTCATGGACAACATATGCTCTTGAAGTACCTGCCACGATGGTCGATGAGAAAATAACAAAACTCGCAAAGCAGAAGGTAGAGCAGCTGCTTTCTGCACGACAGGAGCAGGGGTCAGGTCCGCCACCATACAGAGCCAAATGTCATTTTCCCCAGTGCCTAATCCCTAACAAACAGCGGTGGCACACATAACATACCTGCGTTGGCAATTACTGGCTAATGTACTCTGGTATTCAGGCTTGCCAGGCCTGCAGAAAACACTCCTTGACGATGCRTGCCCTCCTGCAGGCACATTAATAAATCTAGCAAATGAATGAAGGGAAATAAGACGGCTAGTTAGCGTTCCCTTGGGACTCCTCTAATGAAAGACTGCTGGGCCACAATACAATATCCACCCCGCAACAGATCACTGCGCTGCTGCCAAAAAAAGGCCACGAGCTCTCCCTGCCAAGGCAAGCTGCGACTCCAAGATACCCTGTCAGAGCCGGTTAAGAAGCGGCAAAATAAGAGAGCTGCACCACCTGTGCCCCTTCTCCAAGCAGAAGCATCACGAAACGTCAATTATCGTCCCGCAGCAACAAGCCTAACTTCAAGTGGCGGGTCAGAGGCTGTGTCTTCCTTTCAGCAACGCCCTGAACCAAGGTAACATCAAGTAAAACCGGAGTATCTGCCTTACTTAAGCTCTCCCAACGTATTCATTGTCATGGTATCTGAGTACATCTGTGTTTGGGTATACTGCTAATAGAGAAAAGCTATCGCCTCTCCACGCTTCATTTCTTTCGTGTGCCTCGCAGAGCTAGGCTTCTACTGGGAAAACAGAAAGCAATCAAGTATCTGATGAGCAGGAGATGTGTTCTCCCCTTCGTGCAATTGCTGTGTTAACAGGATTTCAACGTGCAAAGATGTGTAAGGAAAAAAACTTATATATATATTTATATATATATACACACACTCCAGTTCAACTAGTTTTTAAATATCTAGCGAGGTTAGATAAATAGCACCATTCGAGCACTCAGACACAAGGTATGCATGAAGGTATATACACACACCCACATTTCTAACTGAGATTTAGCCCACCCTTCTGTCTGTACGCTCCCCACCAGCGAGACGTTGCAGTTATTTGGTCCATAGGCAGGACCGTAATAAGGACAAGTCATGATAAACGCTAAAACGCAGCCTCCCGGAGCTGGAGCAGCACTTCATCAAGCAGCGCACAAAGACGTATCGAGTCACTGCAGGATGACATTCAGCCATCGCACCGTGTGCGCCGTGATGTTTTGTCAATACAACTCAAAGCCATTACCACTAAATGCCCCGACACCAGACGCTCTCTTGCTTTATGTCCTTTTTGGTGCCGGTTCTTTAGGGCAGGGGATGTGTATTATCTGTCTTTCGGCTGAGCCGAGCAAGGTGCCGGCAGCCGACGTGATAGAATTGCTGTTTGCCCATAACAGGAGGCCCACGGGACGTCACATCTGATCAGTCACGAGTCGACTGTTTTGTACCAACTGGCACACTAGAAAAGCTGGATTGTCAGGAAAATCAAGCCTCCTGCGGTATCTTGTGCCACAGCCACTGGAAGCTCTCTGCCTCCTGATGTATAGAGGAAACAAGGCAGGTTTTTCAGGGAGATGTAAAGTCTATCAGATGGGACAGCTTTGTAGAAGGAAGAGCTTTGGGGTTGAGAGGGAAGAGAAGGGCGAACACCCATAGGAAGAGAGAAAAATGTTGGGCAGAAGAAGGAGGAGCAGGAACAAGAGACCCAGGGAAGTAACTGAGGGCTCAGAAGAGAAGGGAGAAGAGGACGGCGAGGCCTTTCCTGGGAAGAGCAGCCTGCCCTGCCATGTGAGCAGAAGGGACGGTGGCGTGAAGGCAGAGGGCTCCGAGAACACAATGCCAGAGCACGTGCCGCAAAGGGGACAGAGAAGACACGTGGGGGGCCCCGGGGGGACCCTGGCAGCGGAGATGAAGGGAACAGATGCAATGAATTCAGCCCGCAGCAACTGCGAATCGCCGTACTCCCGCCTCGTACAATCCCACCCTGCAGATTTGCATCCGGCTGCAGATCACTGCAGAAAACCGGAAAGGAAGCATCATTTCCTTTCCCCTCCACAGCCCCCTCTTTCACAATGCTTGAACAACGCTCAGTTTTTCCTCCCCCACTTCTTAAAGCAGGAAGAGAAAGAAAAGAAACCCCGGTGCCTCCTTTGCCTCTTCCAGCCTCTTCACCCAGTCCTTGCTGCCGTTCGCTCTACACCTCTCTGCAGCCCCCGGGGCCGGGGTCCAGCTGCCTAGCCAAAGACAGCAGAAGTGAGCTGCTGTGATGGCAGAGGTGGTCTCGATGACGGCTATGTCGAACAACCCTGCTGAAGACCGCGTGTCACTTACCAGGTGTCAAAATCATTTCTCTGTTTTCTGCATTAAATATATATATCAAACGACAAAACACAGTAGCTGCCAAAAGATGTGTATCTCCTCTATGTGACCAAGTTTAGCTACGTTTAAACCTCACGTCTAACCCCTTATAGACTTTCACCAATTTAAGCGATACTGAAACTTCCAGGCAAAGAGGTGGACACTAACTCCGCTGCACATGTATTTCCAACTCAAAAAGGAGGATGCCTGATCTTCCATTTTACCTAAAGGACTTTCTCAGGTTTTTAAGAGTCATGATTTTCAAAGCTGTAAGATCCCTATTGTTTCCCCGCAAGCATAAAGGTATAGCTGAATGGCTTTATTTGCATCACATTTGGTTTATCTACACCTTCGTTAAGTGCTTGGCTATTGCCTTGATGTGCTGTTGCCCGAGTCATTCGGCGATTGATTTCTTCTATTCATCAGAAACGTTACCCACCAAGAAAGTTATTTTCCTCATTTAGCCTGTGGACTACAAGAGCACTCATGACTTCCCCTCACCCGGTGGATCTTTGCGCACAATTGACATCAAATAGGCAGTTTAAATAGTAACAAGCACTGACAGATCCCAGGGATCCACTTACACTGGGGGCAGGGAGCAATGGCTTTAGATTTTCATCATATCCATGTCACCAATTATTTGTCACCATATATTTATTCCCTTTTGCTCCTCAATCTGAATGATACTCTGTGGCTGCTAAGCCACAAAGCCAACAGCATTTCAGCATTCCCAGAGCCCAGCTGATACTGGAAAAAAACCCATATACACCACCAATATTAAGGCTTAATCGTTTTCTATCCTAATAAAAGTCTGACTCCTAGTATATTTATGCTAATGCAGCACTCCCGTACGTGTGGATAAGTACATACGTGCACATACACAATTGTCTATATATACTTCTCTTGAACCTAGGATATCACATTTAACATAAAGTATGCATATATTTACAAGACTCCAGTTTCATTTTCAGTCAACCCAAACAGCTACATTATGATTTCTCCTATTTGTTCAGGTCGCCCACCACCATCACCACCTCACAGAATATTAAATAAGCGAACAAAACTGAGCTGGCTTGGCTGGGTAGTTTTCAAAGTCACTTCAAGTCTATGTCGCAGAGCCGGTCCACAGCTTTCCCGACACAGTTTGTGTGTTTAACAGGAAACACCTCCAACAAATATGCTCACAAATTGAATCAAAAAGGGGAATTTTGGAAAAAGAAACACAGCTCCAGGCAGGAAAAGTGTTACAGTATGACGAGGGGCTTTTTTTCAGTGATATCCTACTTCAAGATTGCTCCTAACAAACAAGCGCCAAGTACAGTTGTGGTGGGTTGCCCCTGGCTGGACACCAGGTGCCCACCCAGCCGCTCTATCACTCCCCCTCCTCAGCTGGACAGGGGAGAGAAAATATAACAAAAGGCTCGTGGGTCAAGATAAGGACACGGAGATCACTCGGCAATTACCATCACGAGCAAAACAGACTCAACTTGGGGAACTTAGTTTAATTTATTGCCAATCAAATCAGAGTAGGGTAATGAGAAATAAAACCAAATCTTAAAAACACCTTCCCCCCACCCCTCCTTTCTTCCCGGGCTTAACTTTACTCCTGATTTCTCTACCTCCTCCCCTGCCAGTGGCAAAGGGGACGGGGAATGGGAGTTGCAGTCAGTTCATCACACATTGTCTCTGCCGCTCCATCCTCCTCAGCAGGAGGACTCCTCACACTCTTCCCCTGCTCCAGCGTGGGGTCCCTCCCATGGGAGACACGAACTTCTCCAACGTGAGTCCTTCCCACGGGCTGCAGTTCTTCACAAACTGCTCCAGCGTGGGTCCTTTCCATGGAGTGCCGTCCTTCAGGAACAGACTGCTCCAGCATGGGTCCCCCGCAGGGTCACAAGTCCTGCCAGCAAACCTGCTCCAGCCTGGGCTCCTCTCTCCACGGGTCCACAGGTCCTGCCAGGAGCCTGCTCCAGCATGGGCTTCCCATGGGTTCACAGCCTCCTTCGGGCATCCACCTGCTCCGGCATGGGGTCCTCCATGGGCTGCAGGTGGATATCTGCTCCACCGTGGACCTCCATGGGCTGCAGGGGGACAGCCTGCCTCACCATGGTCTTCACCATGGGCTGCAGGGGAATCTCTGCTCCGGCGCCTGGAGCACCTCCTCCCGCTCCTTCTTCACTGACCGTGGTGTCTGCAGGGCTGTTTCTCTCACATATTATCACTCCTCTCTCYGGCTGCTGTTGCACAGCAACTTTTTCCCCCTCTTAAATATGTTATCCCAGAGGTGCTACCACCATCGCTGATGGGCTTGGCCTTGGCCAGCAGCGGGTCCATCTTGGAGGCGGCTGGCACTGGCTCTGTTGGACATAGGGGAAGCTTCTAGCAGGTTCTCACAGAAGCCACCTCTGTAGCCCCCCTGCTACCAAAACCTTGCCACACAAACCCAATACAACAGTCCAAATATCCCAACTCTACTTTGCAATTTTAAAGTCTGGGAGCCCATTTTCTACTTTGAAAGCAGGCACCAGTGCTCAAGTTTGGCTATACGTGCTCAGGCAGTAGTTTCCAAGGAAACCAGTGACTGCATGAACATTGCAAAATGCAAGTCCTGTGCTCGCTGTTTCACAAGTACACTGTAGCTATCTCCGTGACACAAACCCTTCCAGGTAGGTGCTTTACCACTGTTTCTAAAAGACCCTAATACAATTT
The DNA here is from genome assembly GCA_035582835.1 of Phoebastria nigripes. Classification (NCBI taxonomy): domain Eukaryota; kingdom Metazoa; phylum Chordata; class Aves; order Procellariiformes; family Diomedeidae; genus Phoebastria; species Phoebastria nigripes. Next base: position 50,498 of record JAYKAV010002981.1, read on the forward strand.
CAGACATTCAGGATGTCAGTAGACACAGTACATATCCAAGGAACGTGCGCTCTTGCAACCAAACCACTTTCTGTAGATGTTGAGAGAAGGAGAAAGGAATTATTTGAGTTGTTTTAGGTTCCAATGTAGCAAATACTTTTGTTTCTTCCTATTCTGTCAGCCCTTCAAAACAAAGACAAGCTACACAACCGTGAACGTCAGGGACTCCTCTGCCTGCACGTACCCCCTAGAAATGGCAAAACAGCAGATGAAAAACATTCATACAAATATTTATTCTTTAGCCTGCTACAAATGCAAGTATTTTGGCACCATGAAAAGCCGAAAGAGAAGCAATACCAGCAGCACAGGCAGTAAGGATTATCATTTATGACAGTAAGTGGCATTTAAACCACCACCATCTCCAGTTCAAAAAGCACAGCTTTCCAAGACCCCTTACCTTAAGATAAGGTTCGTATTCAATGACTTCTGAAATCTTAGCATCCCACAGTATCTATCCCAAGCAGGATAACCAAAGAAACTGGTACATATCAAGTCACTGTGTCCTTTTTAACTCTCTAAAGGAGCAATTTTTTCCACTTCACTCATATTTTGCATCTGGTGCTCAGTGAGACAGCGTTTAGTAAAGGCATGGAGTCCACTCACCTTCCCCGCGAGTCTGCAACACAGGTCGCTGCGAGCAGCTGGCTAGTCTAAATTTTGTGCTACTACGTACATTTTTGCTCAATACCAGCGCACTGATGTAGGGGGCGGGGGAGGTTGATTCGTTTCAGATGTGTAAGATGCATATTGTGTTTAGGAACACAGGATGCTAAAGCTCAGGACTACTTTCACAGCAAGCCTGAAGAGAAGGCATTCGTGTCCATGGTCTGGGACCTCATTTTCTGTTGATGTACTTTAAAACTATCCACCTGCAGCCTTCACCCAGTAATACAGATAAGAGGAAAAAAGTTAATTCTGCAGAAAATGAATTTATGGTGATGTATTACAATTAAAGAAATAGTTTCTATGTTAATGACCACCTTCATTTAAGTGCTATTAGCTTGCTTAAAACGACTGTACTTGCTGAATACTTTTGTTTTGCATATAACCACCATAAAGATTTCAATATAGTTTCTGAACAGAACTACTTTGCTTTAAAACGTAGTGTATTTACACTATGCTGCTAAAATTACTATCAGAAAGCAGCAGAAATTCAGAAAAGTATGTGTTGCTTATTGCTACTAAGCAGAACTAAAAATAATTGGAATTGCAGCAACGTTTAATCTTGCCGTTATTCATCAAAGCAAGAATCGGACAGAAAATGACAAAACAAATATGTGGCTTTAATAGCTTTGTCCGGTGAACTGTTTTTTACATTCCTTTGAATAAAACACCTCTGGTCCTTAGAGATTACATTCAGCATAAACATTGCCTGACTAAATAAGCGCACTTCAGAGATGACCCAGAACGCTACCTGCCAATAGAGAAAAATCTTTGTCCTCTGCATAATAACTAAATACAATATAGTTATTCCTTATCACCACTAGTAACCAAAGCCTCAGAAGGCTGAATTATACAAAGAGCCAAACTACCAGCAATCTCACGCTTGCCACTTCACAATGCATTAAGCAGCACAGACTCTGAGGCGTGAGTCACACGTGTGCCTCTTGCGTAGAGGAAAGCCCCATCCACCACCACCACCACTGCCAAGCCAGACCTGTCAAAACAGAGTAAAATAACACTTGACTGACTTGCATTCACCGCTATCCTTGACATGCTGCATGTTAAAACTTCTGTCAGGAAGCATATCATCCTTCACAATAAAACCTCATCCCTGCGAAGCGCGAGGAGGCTCTGCTCTCAGCCCCGCTGCCGGAGCAAGTTGGGTGTTTGGGGAGTCAGGAGAGGAGATGGCTCATGAGGCAACTCTGTCAAGCTGCCTTGGCCAGCCGTAGAGATGAGGTAAGCTTAGGACTGGACTGCTGGGTAGGCAACAAGTCCCACGTACCCAGATTCAGCAGCTCTTGCTACAGGAGCTGGCTGTCCTTCACAGCATCCAAGAGCTTGTCCATGCAAATCAGCCAGCTGAAGCCATACACAAAAACCGCGATAGGGTTTGAGTGGCACCGTGCCACTAGAACGGCAGGAGAAAAGTCGATCTGTCCCCTTGATAGCCACCAAGATGAGTGGAAACCTAGTCAGCGGGGGCCTAAGAGAGATCATTCCCCAAGGCAATGCTCTTGGCCACATCTCGTATCGGTGGGCACGTCATCCTTTCTCACAGACCTCCTACCAGTGGAAAGATGCTGCCCCATCGCCACTCGACACATATATTAAAGTCCTAACCCTAAAGTCCTAACCCCCTAAATCCTGCATACCGAAAAAAACCCCACTGACATTAATGGATGTCAGCGTTTAATCAAGAATTAGCAGATCTTTCCAGGCACATAAATTCTTCTTCAGAACAATGTTACACTACATTCAGATGGATTCCACATTATATCACGCAGCACATAAAAGCAACCACAGCGGTTAATTACTCTCAAACAAATGATAAACGCATTTCAATCGGTCGCTGGACACACCATACTGAATTACATCTCGATACCGAAAAAAATTTAAGGTTGCACCCCTACATCCATCGCTGCTGACTGCTTTTGATATGATGTTTTCTGCAGCGCGACACCAAAACCAGAACGTGACAGGACTAACGAGGCCACCATCCCTCGCCTGTTTTCACAGCTCCTGTCCTACATTTCAGGAAGCAATCACGGCGGGAGCGTTGTCTCAGTTCCCGATCGCAGGTCCCTCAATCATCTCAACCATCAGTTTCTAGCGGTTAAATTATGTTGCAACCATCCTCCAAATTATTTTAGAAAGAGGAAAGCGTGGGGTTTAAGAAAAGGGGTTGAGTTTTTGGTTGTTTTGGTTTTTTTAGAACTGTAATTTGAGAGCTTAATTAACGGACGGCTCCTGGGTACCGCAGCATACATACCATTTATAAACACCAGCAGATAATTTTATGCAAACACTCTAAATATGAAGTGCTTTTCAAATATTTCTGGGGGTTTTATTACTATTATGATCACTTAAAAATATGCCTCTAGTCCACAGAAGATGTGCACATTCACCTTCAAAGAACCAATTTGGCCGTTGAAGGGATTTTGTTAAATCTCTTGTATGTATGTTGTACTTTCCCTAAGGCTATGCAACCAAGTATTTTAATTTTTTTAAACCAGAACTCTTAAATGCGACTCACAGGCTGCTCCTCCCCCCAGAAAAGAATCTCTGGGATTTTGGCAGATTCCCCAGCTTTACATTCACAGCATTCCTAAGTCTGTTAACTCACAAAACCAAGTCATCTTACTCAACATTTTCTATAAATGACACGGCATTTTGCCGTTATCTCAGTTAACGACAGGGCATACGCCACCTCTGACAAGAGAAGATCGGGCCCTATACATTTCTTCACGCTCACGAGCTCTCCGCTTTGCTTTACATTCTGCTTCTACCACTTTTTTTCCCTTCTGGAAAACAAAATATGCTGATTACAGAGTCTTCCAAAAAAGCATACAGCTGTTGCCAATCACCAAACAAAACAGCCTTTTAAAATTAAAGTCCTGGATATTTTCCCATGGCAAGTACAAAATGACGAAAGCAAAGAGACGAGAGTTACAGCTTCCTAGTTAAAAAGGCTGTTCTTTGGTCTGCAGCTCTGTAAAATCTTAATTGGAATAACAGTTGGTACAAACTCGGTCTCGCAGTATTCTTTTCATGCTGACAGGCTGTTAGCAGCCAGGATATATCCTGCGAGAGGTCAAAGGTGTGGAAAAACAAACAGAGCCGCAATTTTAGAAGATGAAGAGGAGATAAGCATTTGTCATGGCATTTTTCTACCATGGAAAACCATCCAGCTTTCTCCACAGTCTGTGCCCTCTTACTCCAGTCACTTCTTCCAAGCTATTTCCTTTGGGGGGAGAAAGAAAAAGCCACTTACTTTAGACAACTGGCTTCTAGTTACCTGAATACGAAGACCGATAAAAGATGCCAACGCCTGACTTCTCTCACTGGTCTCGTAACTTGGAAGAAAATGGCAGGATGTGTCCCTCCATGCATTTTAGCTATAAACTCCTCATGTGAACTCACAAAGTTTAGAGGCAAAATAAGCCCAACCCTGCAACAGCAACTAAAACTCTTAACACTCTGAAACAGGTATTTTTTTTAAACTATATGCATCTTAAATGGCGGGGTTTGTGTGCAAGGTAAGATCTTGCAGGAAATTTAATGGTATTTCTTCCATACGAGGCAATTAAATTCACTTTCACGCTTAGAAGCCATTCGGAGTTTAACCATTTTATAACCCAGAATCTTCTACGTGGAATCACAGCAGCTTCCATAGACGCTTCACCACAGAGTCAGACCCACAGGTATCAGAAGTCTACCATGGCCCTCATGATCACTCCTCCTCGTTTCTAACAGACTTTCTACTACCACTGATCCTACCAACCTCCAGCCACCTGAGGTGCTCCACCAGATCAGGAGGACAGACCCAGCACCACTTAGCTGCCAAGAAACCACAGGCTACCAAACAGCTGAAGGTTTCATGTGTGTCCTCTTGGTGCTCCTACTTCTGTACAATGCTGGAAAACAGGCTGATACTTTGGCGGCTTGTCAAAACCAAAGGTTGGATGCCATTACCTAAAGAGTCACAGAGGTTTGGCATGAACGGGGCAAAAAAGTCAACCCTTCTTTGCCTATTTTGGTAGTTCCTCTTCTGCTTCCAGGTCCTCTCCACCTAAACCTCTGGTACCACCACAAACAGTTATCTTGAACATCAAAATGTCATCAAGATTGTGTCACGTTTGTTTAATCAAGACAAGGACCTCCCCTCAACCACACAGGAGCGCTGTGTAAGCCATGTTTGCGACTACATGTAGAAAAGCGTAAGAAAAATCAAAATTTAGGTATTAATGATCCCAAATAAACTAAACCAGTTGCGCTTCCTCACTCAGTCTCCCAGGTACATCCACCACTAACAGAGCAGGTCATCTGGATTGTATTTTAATCATGAGAACTACAGGTAAGCAAAATACACGGCTCACGTTTTCCTTTATTTAGGTAGCCGTATCTTCTTTTCCATTGGGATGCTCAAATTAAAAGTGCTCATCAGTACAGTTACGGATTTAGGCAAGCACCCAAGATGGCTGTCTATCACCAGAAGACGTCGTGTCGCCGCAGAAGGTGTCCATCCTTGGGCATGAGGCTTTGAGGGCTTCTCGTCACCGTAACGTGAAGGCTCAAACAGAAGAGCGAATGCTTCCTAGAGCAAGGTGCGCTCCTGAAACTGGGAGCAAGTGTCTTTTCCACCTCAGTGATTACGGTCTGAAGCTGCAAGTTGACTTAAATATTGTAAATAGTATTGGAGTATTGACCACGGAAGGTCAAAATGAAATACTCCCTCAGGCAGGTGGTGCGCGTTACACCCCAGGTGAGACTAYGGCAAGGCATTTATGCAATGAGCAATTAAAATTCAAGCTGGAAAACGTTAATTCAAGGCTTCATCAGACTTCCTACGTATTTCACCATACACGGCAGAGGCTCCGGGCTCTTTCTGCTGAAACCTGAAGCGCTTCCCTGAGCTCCAGGGGGCTCGATTCACACTTCGAGGCACCAAGGGGTGAACACACACACACCCCCCCTGACAAAAAAATAAACATTTTTGGATGCGATATGCTGTCCTATAGTTTAATTGAGGAAATTAATGCCTCTGGGCCGCCTTATCCCACCTTGGATGTTTACCAGACACACCATGGCTTGCACAGTCCCACTCGCCCGCCCGCACCTCAGCCCGCCGCCTGCTCACGGGGGAGCAGTGAACCTGACAGAGCCCGGCCTCCACTTTTGGGGTGTTTTTTCTTTGGTTTTGGTTTGGGTTTTTTTTTTTTGGTCCACCACAGTTTCTCCCCACCGCCCTTTTGAATCGGGAGCCGCGGCCGTTCGCCTTAAAAGGGCAAAATATCTGTGGAGAAACGGCGGCGGGAACGGGGGGGGGGGGGGGAGCGGGCAGGCAGGCAGGAGAGCCGGCGGCCGCCGCCCCACCACACGGCGGCCGGGCCCGGCCGAGGGTGCCGAGGCGGCGGCGGGGCCGGCCCATGGCGGCCGCCCTCCCTGGGCGGGCGGCCCCGGCGCGGCGGTTGCCAGGAGACGGCGGGGCCCCGCCATGGCGGCGGGAAGGGCCGAGGCTGCGCGGGCAGGGCAGGGCAGGGCCAGCGGCACCGCCCGGCCTCGGCCCCAGCCCATAACCTACCGGGGGGGGACGAGCGAGCCCCGGCGGCGGGCAGGCAACTCCTGCTCCGACATCCCCAGTCAGGGCAATGGGGAGCGCCTGGGCAGCGTCCCTCGCAGCTGCCCCACCCGCCCCGCCATCGCCTCGGCCCGGGAGTAAACCCGCACCCATGTGGGGCTKGTGAAGTCCCGCATGGGGCTCCGGAGGGGCCTCGCTGGAGCGACCCAGCGTCGAGAGGCCGAGGGCCCCGTCCGCCATGTGCCCTAACAAGCGGCTGGGGGGGTGACCTGCGTCCCAAAGCCCACCCAAAACAAGAACAACCCCAACTACCAGGATGGCTCGAACGATCCTCCACCACCCCAGCGCTCCCGTCTAATTCAGCGAGGAAGATGTCGGCCGCAAAGGGGAAGCGGATTTGTCCACCGACCGGCAGCGGCGACGGGGCGGTCGAGCCCCGGCTGCCGCCAGCCGAGGGGCACGGCCCGGCAGCAGCGGGCAGGGGGAGGCGAGCCCCGGGCCGGCCCCTGCCGCCCTCCGCTGTGCTTGCACATGAAGCCAGGCGCTTCAGCAGCGGATAATCTCTTTTTTTTTCTACYCCCCCTTAAGGAGTGCTGAACCAAATGCATTGCGATTTATTGGCTAGGAAAAGATACTAAGCGGGGGGGAGTGATCGAGGTCTCCGTTTTCTCCATTAAATCGCTATAATTTGCCTAGTCTGCGGCAAGTCTGAAACCAGGGCAGAGCATCTCCCGGGCGTGCTCTGAGCTGGGAGCCGAGCTTCCCCGCAACTTTCCCTTCCCGCCGCTCCCCGCACACCCTCCACCGGACCAGGACACTCCAACGAGCCCCTGCCACTGCCTTCCCCCCCCCACACCCCCCCCAAACACCAGCACCCACCGAGCAAGGGAGGCCAGGCAGGGCGGCGAGAAGGCTGCTGGAGACCCGGGCACCGCACCCCGCCGGGCTCCAAGTTTCCCTGCCCGCACGCTGCCCATCCCTGCCCGCCCCGCTGTGAATCGCTCCCTGCAGGACGCCGCTCCGCCCCGGAGGGCAGAGACCCCCGGGTTTCTCCCGTCCCCTCCCGCAGCGGTAAAGCCCCCGAGACCGCGATGCGCTCCGGTTCAACCCGCCGGCAGCAGAAACTCCCCCGGCGGCAGCCCGCCCCTGCCCGAGCTCGCCGCCGTGCCTCTCCCGGCGGGATGGGGGGGGGCGGCCGGGTCCGAAAGGAGCCCGGCCGGGCCGGGGCGAGGGAGCGCGGCTCCCCCGCCCCGCTTAAGCCCCCAAGCCCGGAGCTCGCAACTTTCCCACCCCGCGGACCGCGGGGCCACCCGGGAGGGTGCAGGGGCGGGCGGCAGCCAGGGTGGCCGCGCTCCGGGGCTCCGCCGTCCCTCCCCGGCGGGCGGCGGCAGCGAGGACGGGGGATGGAGGGGAAGAGGCGTCCGCCGGCTGCCCCGCAGGCAGCGAGGGGAGAAGGGGGCGAGAGGGTCCGAGCGCGGCGGATGGAGGGGCGAGGCACGGAGCGCTCCGCTCCCCGCGGGCGGTGGGTACCCGRGGTGAACCCCCTGCTTACTGTGGGCTCTTGGGGTAGAAGGGGAGGGTGACGTGGCTGAGATCCTGGATGTCAAAGGCGGTGGGCTCGGCCGAGATCGCCTGCCGCTTGGTCCTCTGCTCCCCCTGCAAGGTGCCGGCGCTCTGCTGCTGCGCCTGCTGGGTGGCGGGCCGGATCACGGAGCGGTACTTGTCCAGCTCGTTCTGCAGCTTCTGGATCAGTTCGTCCTTCTGGTCCAACTCCAGCTCCAGCTCGTCGATGAGCGCATCCCGCTGCCGCAGCTCCTCGATCTTCTCCTGCAGCGCGTACTGTAAATCCCGCAAAGTGCCCATGGTCCTGCCGCCTCGCTCGCCCCTCGCCTCTCCCGGCAACTTTCCCCCCCGGGCCGCCCGCCGCCTCCCCGCACTTGGGCCAACTTCGTCTCCGCCGTCCCCTCCGGCCCGGCCCGGCCCGGCCCGGCGCGGCCCCGCTGCCCGCCGGGGCCCCGCCGCAGCCGGACCCCCGCCGCCGGCACCGCGCTCGGGAGCCGGGCTGTTAGGGCCGATTTCGATCCGCCTGCGTCAGGCTGGGCTGGAGAGGGAGCGGGAGACACACACACACACACACACACACACACACACACACACACACACACACACACACACACACACACAGACACACAGACACAGACACACAGACACACACACGGAGGGGGAGGGAAGGAGGGAAGGCGGCGGGGAGGGAGGCAGGGGCGCCTGCGAGGATGCACATGCACTCCCCGCTCCCTCCTTCCCGGCCCCGCCGGCTCCCCGCACCGCCCACACCCCCGCGGGGTCGCCCGGCGGGGGATGCGGGGAGGGGGCTGGCCGGCGGCTCCCCCCGGTGCTGCGGGAGCGCTCCGCCGCCGGGAGCCTCTGCCGAGCCCTCCCCTCCCGTCCTTTTGCAGGAGGAGGCCATCAAACAGGTCCAAACCCTGGGAGATGGCTGCGATAACCTGCCCTCTCCGTCCCACTTTCGGGGTGTCCCCTGGTCCTCTCCCTTCCCATCCTCTGCTCCAATCAGGGGTGCTACTTTTTCCCTACAGAACTTGCCCGGCTTATCTCCCATTTACTTTTTTTGGTTTTGTTTTTTTTTTTTTTTTTAACAGCCAATTTTTGTTGTCTTCTCTGAGTGAAAGCACAAGCCAGTGCCTGGCATGGCTCCTGCTCAGTCTCAGCAAGCTTTGGGCTCCAAAAACCCAGATTTTAATGTGAATATYGGTCAAGTATGTCTGCACTGGAAAAGCCTGGAGACAGGGCATATGGGTCTTAGAGCACTAAAAAAAAACTAACTTAAAATACGGGAAATAGACTTTCTGTGTAGCCCCAATACCCACATGAAAGCATAAGCTAGTTTCTGCAGTACCAAACATGATAGGATTTTCCCAGTGTGCGAGCATGACACCTCATGCATTAGGATTTTCTGCGTGCCGACAAATCCCTACACGCCGGTTCTACCTAGGCGATACAGTCCACGGGTCTGCAGCACAAAAATAACAAAATAAAATAAATGAACCGCATCAGCTGAGCCCTCGGTGCCAAATGGCTCTGTTTTCTTTTGTCTTGCCTGCGTTTGCCAAGTGCAGAAGGGACGGCGACGTACGCCGTGACAATGTGGCTCCTGGGCTTGGCCCTCCAGGGCAGAAAGAGGGGTCTGTGGGCAAGAAAATAGCTGGTTTGGGGGTTTCCCAGTAAGATTGCGCGGTCTGGAGGAGTCGGGGGGGTAACCCCCCCCCCCAGCCCAGCTAGGTGCAGGCACCCTGCGAGAGCTTCTGCAACGCTGGGGCACCGGCACAGTTTCATGCTCGGATGTTTTCAGGGCAGCAGAAGCTGCTGCTTCAGTTCCCTCTCTGGGAGTTTGATTTGGGGAGGAGAGAGGTAGGATGCAGCCACGGATACATTTTTTGGCGGTGGGTCGTACCTACRTGTTTGCTGTTAGCCGTGTGTCTAGACCTCCCATTCGGGCATTAGCTGGAAATGAGAGACATCCAGACAGAGACCGTGTTTACGGGATTGAGCTTTTTTGGTTGGTTTTTTTTTTTTTTTTACTGTTACATACTGGCGCTTGGCTGAGTCCAAAGTTCCAGGTTTCAACCTGCAGATGGTCTTTATAAAATAAATTAAAAAAAAAAAAGAACGGATGAGGAATTACAACTGCTCCCTGCTGAACGCTGTTGTTTGAAAGGGCCTGGCCTCTGTTCATAAGCATGAGGCTCYGCGGTTTCTTCAACGTATTTGATACCTCCTGCGTTTTTTGAGATGCACGTGAGAAAAAAAATTGGGTTATGTAAAACACTTCAGTTTTCAGTCCCCTTGATGCATATGTGCCAGGCACAAAAGCAAAGTCCCCTGGCTGTTTTCACGGGTTGCCAAAGCGCTTTAAGTACAGACAGCATTTTTACTGTATATTCCCTCCATTTCAATCTTGCATAACTCACTAGGAACAAAAGTACCAAATATCTTCTGAACATTTCCATTTTAAAGACGACCGGCGTTAAGTAGATGCATTCCTGCTGCCTACAAACTAGAAATCAATGATAAATAAAATATTTTAATAGCATTCAGCTGACATGCTTAAAGTTTTATTGTTTTCCTCCCTACAGAAGTGATACCAACTTCTGGACGAGGGAGACGGCAATACGGTTAACTGGAGCCCACCAGGCTTCAAAAGAGTAACAGCCCTGGGGGGAAACTTGTGCATAATTTCTCGATGACAAGCAGTAAAGTCACATTACTTGGTTTCTATTAGAGGTGCACAGCCTGGGACTGAGACAACAGGACCTAGATCAGAAAGGACCTGGAGAAAACCGTGAGAAATTACGGGAAATAAAAGTGGCGAGGAATTTAGCTGAGTGTATCTAAAGAAAATACTTATTTACAGGTGGGAAGCAGATTTTCATAAGACCTACAAGGTCTAAAGAGAGATTTTATGGCTCAGTTTTAGATTTGGGACTATAATCAGCAGCTGTCAAGTCTAAGGCTGGTCTTCCCTGATTTAAGGATGAGGCCAAAGCAGCCCAAAGGGCTTCACAACCTGACAGCCGAGTTCTGCTGCGGGAAGGCAGCCAGCAGTTGCCTATTTTCGACTATTCACTGCTCTCCCAAAGAAACCATTGGGTGAGTGCAGATCTCCTCCCCGCGGTTCATGCTTCAGGCTTTCCTGGTACCGGCTGGTGTGTAATCTCAGGGATCCGGGGTGCCACCCCACTCCGATAAAAATAAATCCTCTGATCCCATTCCTTTCAACTTAGGTTCCCAATAAAAAAATCTCAGACTCTCAGAGCAGCTGCTTTGTCTTCTTGATCCAGTGAACGGAAAGAAACGGCTTTAGGGCGAAGAATGGCAGGAATGCACCAACTGGCTTGAGTTTCAGGAGGATGGGGCGAAGCTGCTTGCGGTTTGTTAAGGGAGCCTTTGGCTACGGTCGTCCCAAAGCCTTTTTCTGATCTGGCCACTGCGATACTGTGCCTGGATGTCAAGTAAGCAGGAAGCCGAAAAAACAGAGCATCTGCAGACGGCGTCCTCTCTGCCCCAAAACACTGCGTGCCCGGGCTTGCTGATGGGAATCACATGAAACAGGGATGTTTCTTCTCTTCGAACAGGCTCTGATATACTCACAGTATTTCCTCTCTGCACAGCTCCTCGGTTTTAATAGCTTTTGCTTCTAAACCTTTCAAGGATCATCTGTCACCAAATGCACCCACTCAGCTGCCATCTTCCAAGCTAAAAACATATTTGAAAGCTCTCTATTCTGCAAACATCTCCCCGGGCTCGCCAGTCAAAGCTCAGGTAGCAAGCGGGATCGCTGACAGGCAAATGTCACCTTGCTACAGCCGGCCAGGACAGCGCAGACGGAGAAGCTGGAGATGCATCACTGAGTACATACATAAACATTTTCCTCCTCCTGGAAGCATTTTTTTTTTCCTGCCTAATCCACTCCAATGCCAATCCTTACTTTTTCCCCAAAATATCTATGGGAGCAGATCAGCCGGCGGTAGAAAGTTGAACCACTTGGATTTTGCGATGCATTTCTCTGCTGGTCAGGGCTTTGTGCAGATTTGGGAAGGTGTATGACCCACAGGACTCTGCCTGCCGATGGCCCACAGCCGGTTGCAAAGCCGAATGCGTTCCCTACATGCATATTCACAGCAACACCTTTACAATGTGAAGAAGGAAAGACTAAAAATACAGGAAGATCTAGAGGAAAGCAGCATGTACATGAGCTGAACTCTTGCAAAAAGCATGCTATAACCAACTCAAGTTGCAGTTCACCCTGGAGAGTCACCACGTCTCATCCGTGGGATGCCACCCCCCCTATTCCACCATGCACTCAAAATTCACGCCAGTCCCCGAGGCAGAGGAAGGAGTGCCACCTACTGAAACATGACCACATCTGACTCCTCCCTAGGGCACACTTGGCCATTCTTTTTGCCTTTTGCCCCAAACAGAGTGTCTCCGGTAGCTGCTTCTGGGGCCACGGTGCCCTACAGATTTGCAGGGGGCAGCCGGAAAACAATTCAGCCCCCAAGGATGGGGATGAGGCTGGAACTACGGCGTCAAAGCAGCCTCACCAAGACCAAGGAGCAGGAATTGGCAGTATTTGGGGAGTGCTTCGGCCCCATTTATCTCCGAAAAGAAGTCCTATTGTCTCATAACATTGGACATTCCCTCTTATTTTGGTCCTTTCTGGAGCCTCTAAAAATGAAGCTGAAACCCGTTTGTTCCTCCTCACCCAAGCGATGGAGATATCCAGGGTTGGGCACTCTTGCAGTGAGTGCTGTCTTTTAAACCCCATTGATTCCCAGAGTGCTGAAAGTCTAATCAACATCTCAACTGGATTATCTCAAGGATTTTCCTTTAGTATGTAGATTCCTTCCATTATCAGTAATGCAACTGCTCCAGCCTGCCCTAGGAATTCCTCCCAGGATGAGGATCATTCGGAGTAGAGCACATGAGAAAAAAAATACCCCAAGACCTACTAATGTTACAAAAAAATGCTCACTGCAGAGACAAGAAAAATATAATAGTGTGCTGTACTGCAACTGGTAATATGCTTAGCTTTTTATATCACATTAGGGGCATACATAATAACACAAAAATGAATGTTTGTGTCATGCAAGGCAAAAGGATGAGACATTATGAGTGTATAATAGCACAGAATTACCCATGTGACACGGTGGTTTCAAGCCCTCCTCCCCTCGCGTGCACAGATGCATGTGCCAGGATCAGATTTAAGATTCTAGTTTCCTGTTCTCCTTCTTGGGGCCTTTGCCCAAAAAAACAGATGGCACGATGGACCTAAGGCACTGGCAAGGTAAGAGATAACTCTCCCCTCGTCGTTTTTCCAGGCTGGAGGAAAGCCTGTACCTGTGGTTCCTGCTGGGTGGGCTGCAGAGCTGAAACAGTAGAAGAGTATCAGTCATCTGTATGGGAGAAACATGAGTTTTACATAAAAATGGCACAATAAATTATTCTCAATATCTCAATACACATTCAACAAGCCCTTCAAAGCTTTCTCCTTCCATTAGAGCAACCAAAACAGTCCCCCTGACTTCTTTTCCCCACTAACAAGACCCTATTCACACCAGCCCTGCCTAGGTGTCTACAGAAACCACAGATCCTCTGTCCTCCAAAAAGCATCTGACACACTTTAGTTGAAAGATGTCTTTCTAGGCCAGGCTTTTTCTCCCATGATTGCATGGGAAGTTGGATTTTCAACAGCTCACCCCAGCAGATGGTTGCATGTGGTGGCAGGGCGTCTCTGCATCCCTTCGTTTCAGTGCTGCTTCAGCTTGCCCATGAGTCCCTACGGGGTAGGAGGGGATGCTATGGGCTTCCTGGTAGCACCTTCTCATATCCTCAGCCTAAATGAAATCTTTGGGGCTGGGCTTTCTCCAGGAAAGAGTAAACACATTTTCTGTGCGCCCTTAGATAGGAGCTGCAAATAGCAGCAGATCTCCAGGCAGGTCAGGCGTTGGAACCATCACCCCTGATCCCCATCCCTGCTATCCATACACACCTCAAGTGACCGGTTGATTTTTTTCCCACCTGCCAGAAAGGGCTGGACTGCCCGGCAAGGTCAGACATGAGCAGACCTTAGACACGTCTTTCTGTGGGCTGGATTAAGCCAGAAGTGGCTTCAAAATGATTCAGCTGCCTTAAGAAGTCTCCTTAGGCTCATGTTAAGCAGCAACTTGTTCTGAAAACTGCCAACATAAATACTTAAGACTACAATTAGACACTGACTATGCCCCTGCTTTTCTCAGCAGTCCCAGGGCACTGACTGTGTAGAGCAAAAGCAGCATTTAGACAAGGAGAGCCCTGGAAATGTAGTTTTCTTTTGCTTTCAGCCTTAAGCTACCGGCAAATGAACCCAGGGACCAATTAAACTAAATGTGAGGATGCAGATCTAGTCTCGGAGCCATGAGATACAGGATACAACAGAGGTGAAGTTTGTAGAAAACATCAACTCAGTTGACGTAGTTGGAAAAACAGGTTAATTCTGGCTCTCACACACGTATCTGTAAGACTGGAAGAAGCTGAAAYGTTAGAAGGAAGGTGGGAGCCGTGTGTTGGATCTGAGGACACTGATTTTCATGAAGACATGGCTGGGATAGCCAGGCCAGCTTCCTTGCTCTTCTCGTCAACCAGAGTTTAACGGCTCCAGACAGCCCATGCTCAGCGACCCTTTTATCTTCACTATTCAACATACGTTCCTCCTCCYGTTGTATGATATCTCAGTGTCGCGGTGAAGGGGTGGGAGAGCTCGGCGACTCATCCGTCACCCAGCCCACGCACCAAACGGCGTGGGGTTGCTGCCCGAGGATGAAAACAACCCAGCCTGATCACACAACAGGGACAACATCCTAATGCTGAAAAGCTCTGCAATTCATTCAGTCACCGAACTGCCAACACGCACAAGCTACCAAAAGTTTCCCAAACCTCACTTTCAGAGGCAAGACCCTTACAAAGCCATTGACACAGCCAGAAACCCTACAGCTGCCTAACACGCTGCGTGTCACCTTTGTATTGCCTTGCTCAGGAAAGGCACTTTGGCAGAACATAGGTCTGACCTTACCGTGTTACACAGTCCAGGCAATCAGGAACTCAACGGGGTGTCAGGACATCTGGGGTCAAATCCCAGCTTTCTGCCTTTGTTTCTGACTTCATCTGCTCCTGCTAACCTTTCCCGAGACCATCTCTTCATTTGTCTTTATGTGGGGCTCTCACTAGCAACAACAGCTTCTAGGGGCACATTTTGGAGATTCTTGCATCGGTATTCAGCAGTACGCTGGTAAAAACTTGCGTTGACCAAAAGTGAGGTTTGTCTTGTGAGCCAGCCTGCAATTCTTCATGGTATACTTTTAAAACACTACACAAACACAGCTAAACTCATCAGCTGTTACCATGCAGTTACATCTTTTCCTTTCTCCAACCTGCGTGGCCTTCCGCAACTTGCTGATTTTTTTAGTTACGGTTCTCTGGTTGCAAGAGGTGGAAAGCAAAGTACTCAGGAAGGTATGAACAGCAAGAGACTTGTTTTCCCTCCAAATAATTTTAATTGAGAGCAGCTCATTTCTGTGGCCTGATTTTGAAGCTGCTTGACACCATTTCTTAACTTCCCGGGTTTAACAGTAGCAAACCACTTGCCAGCCCCGAGCATTTGCAATTCCGGGTGCTCCCTTTCATCGCCCTTTTGGACCCTGCAGTGTTTCTTATCTCTCCTTGCCAGTAATGCACCACTCACCTACCATAATTGCCTTGGTCTGTTGGGCTGATTTATCCAACCTTCAAAACAATTCATTTATATTTGAAATTGGATCAGAAATAAACACATACTCCGCTACCACCGATATGAAAATAACCAGTGCGTTACCATTATTTTATGATGAATGCATCGTGAACAAGTGCACCGTCTCTTTAAGTAATCAAATTAATTCCTCTGCTTATTAAAAATTATTATTTGAATGTTTCAGGTATTTATAACAATAAGCACGAAGCATAGATTTTAAGCCTGTGTTTTACATGACTGGACAACAGGCTGGTGTTTCTTAAAGATAAATGTAAGTTGCACTGAAAGTTGCCTTCCTGTTTTAGAAACAGATTTGTGCTCGAATTTAGCCTGAAGTCTTTGTCTGACATCTGCATGTTCTGAGCAACCAGAACAATTTTACTGAAGTACCAGTCTTTAAGTATCTAGAAATGTTTGTCTGCAAGTCTAGCAATGCTAAACCCTTCCTTGCAGAAAACATTTCCAGAAAAGGTTGGTACTCAGAGATGATCCCCTGAAAAGTTCTGATTTAAGGCGCAGAACAAATGGCTGCGTCCCACAGAGGACCCGGCTCGATAAGGTACCAAGGAAATACCTTGAATCACCCAGGCACAATCTGCAAACAGAGGCTCACATCGGGTTTCACAAAGGTTCTACAGCGCTCCACTGACTTCTACAGCTATTTCTTATTTATGCTCGGGGAAACTTCATCAGGTTGGGCCCTCTGAGTGTGTAAAAACGTTTACGCTCACAGTTTTCTCTTTGTCAGTGTTTGCTCAAAGTGATTGCTCCACTCATCAGAGCATTAGAGGCCAGTGTTCACCTGATTTCCTAAGCATTGCCAACATCTTTCAGCTGACTGCCCTGCTGCGTTGGGTGAATCAGGGGATGGGCAGCGCTTTTATTCTCACCTTCGCGCAATTTCTGCTTCAAATCAGCAGCTAAACCCCTGGGTAAGGTGCAGGGCTCCCTCCTCGCTCTCACTGCACGGCCACTGCCCCGTCTTGGAGGAGGACGTGCAACCGCATCGCCTCACCAGCCGCAGGCGAGTCGGGCTGTGCGAACCCGGGGCTGCGGTGCCTTTTCTGACTCCAGCTCCATCTCCGGCTGGTTTTGCTCTGACCCTGACTCCTCTCCGTCACATAGTATTAAAACATGCATTGAAACATGCTGGGAAGGTTCACCTGTGCAACTCTTGCCCACCATAGAACATGCTGGGAAGGTTCGCCCCTGCACATCTTCCCCACCACCTCCTCATCTTTGATCTGGGTGGAGAACAGCACAATTTTCACTGCGGGGGAATTACGATACCGACTCATGGGAGGTTCCTCAAACCTAGAAGGAAAAATCCTTCGGAAGTGATGATGCTGCAAAGGCAACATACGCTTTGGGTCTGCTTCTCTGTTCTCTAGAAAGAAAGTTTTCTAGAAAGATTTCTAGGTTAATATCGACCTTTTATAGGCTATTTCTCTGCAAGAACTATTTCTGTTGAAGCTTTATCGTCTATGCTTTTACTTGAGCAGCCTGGCCCAAAGAACAGGGCAATTCCTTCATACCCTTATTTATGCAATCCGTGTACGCAAAGCTCAGTGTACAAACTCATCTTCAAGGCATGTGACATGGCTGTGAAAGGGTCTCGTGCTGTTAGAATAGGAAGGATCGATACTGGTGCGCAGCATAAAAACCTGCATTGTGGCAGAGAGGAAGGCAACGTATTTTATACTTCTGCTCCCTGGAACAAGAGTGCAAATTCACAACCTGCTTCAAAAATCCCCCTGCTCCTTTACAGATARACAAACATCAATTTGTGTTTTTTTTTTTTTTTTAAACCCGCTCTTTTTCTTTTTTGCTTAAAAGCCACGACTATCAGCAAAACAACTCTTTTCAGCTCATGATTTGGGCATGACGTAGCACGAAGCGCCGTGTGCCACCTCCCCGCGCAGTGGGTGTTTGGCCCCGCTCTGTTCCCTTACATGGCCTGCAGCTCTGGCAGGCACAGCATTCTCCACATTCTTCCTTTTTTCCCCTGCTTTTTAATTCTCGTTTCTTTTAGGAGGAGAAAACACAAAACACGAGGAGTAATGCCGCCCTCTACCGCTCTGCTCTCCCAGCTTGAGGTGCGCGGCTGCAAACCCGCGCACCAAATACTTGTTCAATCACCACCACCACAAAAAACCAGCAAAACATTTAAAAAAAACAAAACAAAACAAAACAAAAAAACCCAAAACACTCAATCAAAAGGCAATATAGAAACAAAAATATGCATACATTAAAAAAACGAAAGAGACTACGGGGGCCAAGACTATTGCTCGAACTCAGCTTTAAGTTCCCACTGATATATTAATATATTCTATTTCTCAGCAGGAGGGTAGGATTAACGTTGCCAGTTTTTCTCGAGTTAGCTACTACAACTCTAAAGAAGTGAACTCTAAAGAAGGGCATATTAAGGGGCATATTTATATAAAAGTGGGCATTTATAAAACCACAGTACTGTCTCTCTATATGTCCTTTACAGTAGTCAAACTCACAGCCTTCTTTCTTCTTAATATTCAGTTTACTTGGTAAGCAAATTATTTCAGAGATATAATAACTCTACCTGCAAGTCCCAGCAGACCAGACATCACATTTTAGGTGGGTTTTCTTTACCGCACCTGTATGTGTTCCCCCTAAAGAGACGCAAAAGATAGACTGATTTGTTGAAAGTTGGAATCAATGATTTGATTCAGTAATAGACATTAAATCATTGATTCGCACCAATTYGTGGCTTTTGGCTCAACACCCGGTACATGCTGCCACTACGATAACATGCAACAACTCCGAGCGTGCACATAAAAGTCAGGACACATAAACCTAAAAATCTCTACCTTTTAGTATTAATGACCAATTGAATGACCAATCTTAAAAAGGAAGACATTTCATTTTCGCTATATACCACAGTTCTGTATCTAGTCTAATTTCTTTAGATTTTAAATGATTCCATTTTCAGGAGTCTGAATCTTTTTACTTTCCATTTATATTCCCTCGTAAACTCTCAGAAAAGTCAATTAAATTAAAATAGCTCATGCTAATACCACCATATGTATACACGTATATCACTGCAATTGCAATTAATCCATCACCTCAAAAAAAAAAAACCTTCCCAAACTCCTCAGATGTACAGGTAAAGTTAAACTTTACAAGCAAACTCTTATTTAGAAAACATTAATGTAATTTCCAGATGGAATTGGTATTGATTGGGCAGCAGAACAGCAAATGCTGAGCATGGAGGTCTAAATTATGGGGAAAGAATCAATACAGGAGCCCTGCTAGGATGGAAGATTTAAATAGATGGGTTTTTCCCCCTCAAGCTTCTATATGTTTTTGTAGGGGACACTCAGGAGATGGGGTAAATAATGTTCTTAAAAGGCAAATCAAACCCAAACAGATTAGGAGATTCAGGGAAATAAATTTATCCTCAGGCTGAAACGGTACAGGACCCAATTCTTTGGTGGCAAAGCAAGGTCAGCCCGGGGTCTAGCTGAGAATAAGTTAAAGCATGTCCCGACTTACATTGTAGAGAGAGGTAAAACCTTTTATTAGCCCAGATAATTATGCTGGAAGAGAGAGGCATGATTTTGAGGCTAAGCCATAAAATATATTTGTGATATCTATATGAAATAAGCCACAAAATACCTACCAGGAGATGAAATTGGAGATGTGAACCCTATGTCTGATATCCAGCCTAAGAATGAGCAAAATTCTGCAATCTCTGCTCTTTCAAAGGCATAAGCAACAAYGGATATGCCATAATCATTTCTTGTTCACAGGTTGCTACAGCCTGAGCTGGATTTGAAATCTCAGGGAGGGAGTACTAAAGCATCTCCATGAACCTGCATAGACAAGAACTGCACCAAACATCTCCRCTTTGCAACACAACCCTCTTCTTGAATAATGTTCTTACAGATTCATTGATGGAAACAAGTCCATTTCTCACCTGTGGCTTCTTCTCATACTTTTATTAAGAAGCATTATTTGCATTTACCCCAAATACGCAACTACCATCTGCATATCGATGCAACCTATTAAAAAGTTTCACCAAAACCATTAGAGCTGAAGCAGGTTTTGAGATTTTCACTGGAGAATTCACTTCACCTGGGTAATTCCTTGATGAGAGGGAAAGCTCAGAGCAGAGGTAAATGCCAAGCCTTTCATCTTGGGAAATCAAAAGCATTTCTTAAATTTCTCTCTCATTCACCCATTTTAACAGGGTTCTTCCAATTCCATAACAAACTGCATCCATTTAAATTCAATACTAAGAATTACCTTCACAGCGAAAAGCAATGCTTATTAACAAAACAAGAGCAGGAGGAAAATGGGAGTCCTCTGAGAGATTTTCCTTTAGACCCAGACAGACTTATTGAAACGTCCTTCGAGGAATCAGGATGGCAGACGCCTCCCCATGTAAATAAGGAGTCTTAGACACATTTTCAGCATGATGCCTGTAGAGAAAATAAAAACCACACAAAAAGAGAACCAAATCTGAATATATCCACTTATATTAATAAGTCAGAAGAGTCAGAGAAGGTGTATTTCTGTATGAAGGCCTATAGTGTAAATCAAYTGTCTGTCTACAACACAACCAGTTCCAACTTTCTGGAAAAAAAAAGACCTGTTTTCCCAAGGCTAGGCGTTACTCATCCACCGGAGAGAGTAATGCAGACAGAGCATTTGGACAATGACCATTTCCAGTCCTAAAATCTCAGCTGACACTAATTCATTGAACTCAAAGCTTCGAATTAATGCAGTATTTTTCCTTTGTAACTACTAAATACTTTTTTCCTTTTTACTGGAAAAGCCTTTTACTGTACATTCAGGTTTTACTGCCCACTGAATGGCAAGTTAGGTGTTTGCAAAACTACACCTTCAATTTGTACATCATTATTAGGACTCCTTCCATGATGCTAATGGGTTTAAAAAAAAAAAAACTTGCTTTTTTTTTCCCTATCTCTCTACCTCTTCAGCAACACAGAGGAAAGAAAYGGTAGAACTGTGCAGAGACCAGAGCGCAGTGTCTAGAGGATAACTTCTTGCATTGCGTTACTAACAGTTTTCAGAAATATCTTCAAGTTCTCGCAGACAGCAGTGACTAAAGCTTTAAAAAACGTACCTGCTTCCCCCCGAAGGAAAGAAGGGCCATCTGATCATTCAAACCACTTCGTTTAACCCATATTTTTTAACTATAGCTTTAGTTTATTTCTATTTATTTTTAGCTCATTTCTGTTCCTAAAAAACACAAAGCAGCCTAAAACGTGAACTAATTGCAGCTCCTGCTAGCTGCATGGGTTAATTAACATAATTACTCATTCGTATCCTGGTCAGCTTGCTGAATTCATGTACTGTATTTCCCCCTTGAATAATTTAACAGGTATTAATTATTTATACCTTATAGCTCTTTCAAAGGAGTTGTTCGGAGTCAATGCCAGTTATTAGACTTGGCAGACAAAGCCAAGCGCTGCCCCACGAGGGCCAGCTCCACCATCGCGCCTGCTTTATCCCGGGATTACAGAAGGGAAGGGTTGCATTTAGCCACAAAAAGCATCATGCATTAAATCTCCCTATGTCCAGCACTTGATTTATAGACGATGCCAGCGAGTTCAAAGGAAGCTGAAAAAATGCATCTCCCTGCTAAGCACCTTTTTCTTTTGACTAGTCAATATAATACATTTTAAGGGGCAAGATTGCAAGCAAGCAGACATCCTTCCCCCATAATCTTTGCAATAATTTTCTCTTCCAGTAATCAAAGTGCTGGTTTCTAGCTAGGGAAAGTCCATACAGCCACAAAATGGTCATCAGAACATCCAAAAAAAGGGGGGTGGGGGTGGGGTGTCTGTTGAACATCACCCACCCACAGCTTCATCTGTGCCCATCCCACCGGCTGCCCTCTGCAAGCTGCCAAAAAAGCCAGGGCCACCTCCTCCTGCTAGGAAGAACCTCTCCGCCTTCCTCCTTCGCTTCGGCGGGGGCCTCGATGGAGAAGTGGCTCCATGCGAACCCAGAGGCTGAAGTTATGACCAGCGTGTAAGTAGAAAACAACTAAATAAATGGAGAAATAACGACTAGAGACCAATAATGACATGTATTTATTGGTGGCTCAGGCTGAACTGCTTTTCAGAGTGCTAATATCCCCGCTGCGGGAGAGGATACCGAGCAGCTGGAGATGGTGTTGAAGGAGGCAAGCAAATACCAGAGAGCTGCAAAAAAAAATCTTTATCAAGGACAGAAAGGGCTTGATTTGTTTAGCTTGTGGAAAAAAAAAAGATTAAGAGAAAATTTAGTTATATTATATAGACTCTATAATGTAGATGAAGTGTTCAGTATTAAATGGTATTTTGGAGTAGCAGAACTAGAAGTTACAAGAACTGGAAGACAGGTAAATTCAAGTGAAAAATGAGGCACCTATTTTGAACATGAAGGGCAAATAACCACGAGAACAAACTCCCTAGCGAAGCGGTAGATCACATACATCTCCACCTGCAACTTGAGGTTAGCAGTGCCACCTCCGCCACCTTCTCCTCTGTTCTGCTGATGAGCTCCGAGGTGCCCATCACAACCCCAGCTGAGCAGATCTATGTTATAAAAGCTCCATACCAGCCAGCTTTTTTCCTGCCCAAACATATTTATTCACAAATCTTCCCTCTCGCTCTCCATCTCGGGRTCGCTCGCTGCCGTTGCTGGTGTGGAGGACGTCGCAGCATCCAACGTCCCCTCCATTTACAGCTGCTGCAAAGAGCCGTGCCGACGGGAAAATATTTTGCATGGCCAAGCCATGTGTGCCAGCACACAGGAGACGCTTCTCCCCACCTAACAGTTGTTTTTGGGGGTTTGGCAGCTTTCACCCAGGAATTCTTCCCCAGGGTTTAACTGATAAAAATACCAGTGTCCAAACAGTGCAGCCTTTCAACCTCCCCTGGTCCCGCCGGGCCAGCGCAACCTCTGGTTGCATCTGCGGAGTTCCTTGGAGGGTGGTGTGGTTACCCAGAGGTACCCGAGGGCACCACTGGCTATATACTTTACCTTATTCAAACCATCTGTTTAAAGATTTCTGGTCTATGAGTCCTTTTACGAGAGCAGAGGGTGGGGAGGCAGACCTGAAAGCGTTTTTTCATTCCAGGGAAAGCTTGGGGTCTGTGCAGCCCTCCAGCTTTTCCCTCTGCAGCGACCTCCCTCCATTCCCCGGCAACTGAAGCATCATATTTTTTGATCGTTTTTAACCACTTCCCAGCATTAAGCTAAGGGTTGTCCTCTGCATTTCGCCTTCCTTCACCAGGGTCTCGAGGGATGCGTAACCTTAAGTCAAGGCTACAAGACGTGGGTCTGTCCTTGCCTTAATCATAAAACATTTCCCATCACGTGGAAGATAAGGCTGAAATAATCCATATGTGTTTAATTTCCAGCAATAAAGGACCTGAAGTTACCGCGGGGTAACCTCAGCTGGTGTTTCAAAATGCTCCCATCCGCTACCACTGCGTGGTGGGTACCCAGAGCCTCGTGCAGCCTCTCCCCATCAGTCACTTCTTCTGCACATGCATGGAGAGAGGGGTCGGTCACAGCACCCACATCACCCAGCCCCTCTCCCCCTCCGCAAGACAAGCGTCACCCCCTCCCCACTGGATTAAATAACCATGGCAGCAGGGGACGTGCTGGAAAACCAGGCATTTCAGGACCACCATCGACCTTGTGACGTGATTTATGACTAAAGGGGGATAACACGTTATGGTTTTAACATTCTGTGTTACCCTAGGCTGATCCTGTTCAGCAGCGTTACATCCCTTATCGGAGGTGTTAAGCCAGCGCTAAGAATACAACCCAGCCCGGCAGCCCCTAATGTACGCGATGCCCTCRTCCTCCACGGCGACCAAAGACCGTGGATAATGCCACTACGCTTCATACCTGGTGCGCACCTATGAGTATTGCTGCACATCATATGCTTATACCTGCTCTTATCTCCCATGACTCCTTTCCCTCCTGTAAGACTTTGTGGCCAGGAAGGAGATGGCATAGCATCCATCTGTTCAACCCCAGCCTTAAACCTGATTTAAATTAATGCTCTGTCCAGACCCAATCCATCCCTGGTTCTCCCACACAGTGGTACCAAACCCTTTTTGCCTTGCACTACCAACTACTCTGCCAAGCTCATCTGAGCTAAAAAGCAATAAAAAATTAGGGAGAGATTGGCTATGCAAAAAACCCAGGACAAATAGCACAGTTTTACCAGTCCTTTTACTATCGGGCCAGCGTTTTCAGAGCTCAGGCTCCATTTCAAGGTGCGTCCATGTGCACCCAGGAAAGCTCTCAATATGGAGGAGCACATGGTAACCATTTTCTTCCTGCTGCCCCATCGTTTGAGGCTCTCTGTCCATCTCCTGGCACTAAGCGTTGCCACAAGTCAAACATAACTTCAGTTTTCTCATTTGCTTGCAAGGCCAGATCCTTATTATACTGGGGCATATTGCAGTTCGAATGCAAAAGCTCCTGCTTAGCTACTAGTTTCAGCTCAGTCTTGGTATTTTTACAGCTAGAGATATGCTTCTGAAGCTCTCCACAATCTGCAATACTGTCCCTTTTCCACATACACATCTGGTCACTGGGATTTTTTAACCTAGGGGTTTTGCTCTCCGCTTTCTGTTTGTCAGTTGTGGCCACGCAGTAATTTGGAAGGGGTGTTACAATTTCATGAGGCCAGTAGCTGCAAATCTCTAAGCCCATAAATAACATCCACGTGAACACATGCCATTTAATTACCTGTTTAAAAAGCACATATACTTTGCAGTCTGCAAACACCCCCCTCTCCCTTAACATCTCCCATCGGTGGYGGGCTGCCGGGTCCTTTCCTGCGGTGCCGTACACCATCGCTCTCTGGCCAAACCGGTACCTTCACCTCCCCTCTGCTGGGCAAGGCAATGCGGGTCCGTAGGAAACGTGGTCGGCGTTCACCTCCACCAAACAACACATCACATAAGCTGTCCCGAATATCTTCTTCTTGTCCTAATGCTTCTCAAAAGGCAAATCTGGGGGAGCCCCCGAGCAGGAACCAGTGGTACATCCTCCACACGGCGCTTGATCTTGTTTCGGAGGTGCCAATGATGCAAGTCCCAAACGAACCTGCATCGTTTCTCATTTCAAGCCTGAATTTTCTTTCAGTGCTCTTCAATGAGAAGTACGCTTCCAAAGAAAAACCTGTGTTTAACCTCCTGTACGCTTTTATTGGTTAAAGATCAGTAATCTGTCATTTGTTTTAGTGTGCCAGGCCTGCTTTATCACGCTGATAAACACAGTAATTACTTCATGCTGAATACATCTTTGAACCTATGCAAGTGAAAACTGTATTTGTAAAGGCAAAAATGAGAGACCACCTAAAGGTTTTAAAGATCAACCAGTAATAGGATGACATTTCACTTCTTCGGGAACACTTGTCTGTAATGAAAGCAACGTCTAAGCACATGAAATTTGGTCATAATTATCCCATTATCATTGTGTGGGTCTGAAGGCTAGACCAAGATAATGTCAACGGAAAATGTTTCCTCCACACTGGGAAATCATTACCTCAATAGTTTCATTAGCCGAGTATTAGGCTCAAGCAGCTTCTGCTGTGAGCAGGCACTCAGACAACAGAAACAGCCTGAAACAGCAGCATCTCAGCTGCTCCTTCAAACCCTGTTACTTAAAACCRCCTCTTACGATACAGGCTGGGGAGAGAAACGCTTGCGATGGGACCACCAGAGAGAAGAGGAGCAGAAGAAATCATACAAGCTCGAAGCCATCCTCATGTTCTCACCACGGCAGCTGCAAATAACATACCTAAATAGCATGTATATATAGGAGCTATATATTTTTATGTATATGGATTAGCATGTAGGGGAGCTATACAGGATATACCAGCAGTAGCCCCATCTCTAGAGCAATGAYGACATCTTCAGCACCCCGAGTCCATCTGTTGTAAGAGAGCTGTGGCAATCCTGATGGTCTCCAGGTGAAAGACCACCTCTGCTTTTGGAACCAGGCACCTCAGGCTAAGAAGAAACGTGTTAAAATAAAAGGAGAGAGAAAGGAGGGCTTCTGCAGAATAAAATTGAAGCGTTAGCACGGCTTTGCCAAGACACCAGAGGCCAGAGAGAAAAAGTCTTCTGCTCACCAACAGCACAGCCTTGCTACAAACACTAGAATTGCCCAAATTCCACTTAATTCACATTAATTGAAGGGGGCAGGAAAAGTCACATAATCGGGACGGTAAACTCAATGGTCATAGCTTCCTTAGGAAGGCAAAATATCATTATCGGGCAAGTGCCTGGATAAAAAATGATCTTATGGGTCAGCATCTTAACAGATAAAACACAGAGTGGGACGTGTTCTGGACAGCCAAAATATTGGATAACAGAGTGGATCAGGTCTTTATACACTGGCTTTTCAAATTTTCAAAAAAAGGTGGGCCAAAGGGTCATGAAGTTTTCTCTGCTGATGATCTTCAGCGAGTTTTGAAGTACCGAGAAAAACATTTTGGAGGGCCGGAGGAAAGCAAGCGCTCCACGAAGATTTTTAGCAGGTAAATAGAATTGCACAGATAATTGTGTCAGCTTGACATCGATCCTGGACATCCTTTGGGATGTGCGATTCTCAATTTAATTGCTGAAGAAATTAAGGCAATATAACGAATACCAATCTACGTGGCTCTATGGAAAATAGATCTCATAAAATGAACTTAGCAAGTTTTATTAAACCATCTGCAAATTGGGTTGAAAAAGCATTCGCAGCAATGTAAYGTAATTAGGCTGCTGTAAACTGGCTGACTTACGAACTTGAGCTCGTTGAGCATGTCTCCAGCTCCAGGGTTTTTTATCTCAGTGGAAGGGAGGTTAAAAGCCATGAGCTGCCGTCGGAAAAGTGCTTGGGAGAAGCGTGAGAACGGACGGCTAATCCGGCAAACAGCGAGGGCAGGATTTAACAGCAGGACCGTGAAGTTAGACGAATTCAGGCTTGAAATGTGGAATATTTAAGGCAGAGCAATTAGGGCAATTAATCTTTTCAACAGTTTGCAAGGGACCGTGGTGCTTTCTCAGTCACCGGCAAATTTTTGAACCACGATCGGAAGATACTTTTTTTTTTTTTTTAAAGACAGAAATACACTAGTGAAAACAAAACCTCCGAAAAGGCTAATGGCCCATCTCCTGCAAATCAGGCTAGATGAGCACAGCCGGCCTCGCTGACCTTATAAGATACCCACTTATGAAAACTAAAGTAATTTTCATTCATTCTTCTGCCATCYGACATCTTTCAGGCATGCTAAAAGGGCTCAAAAGTGGATATAAATGTAATTGTAAAGTCTCTTTCTCTAAATCAAGGTTACGCGCTGAATTTACAAACGCTGTCAGCCCAACATCCTGCAGACTTTTCAGTCCGGAAACGCGCGCGGAATACAGATGTACAGACTTTATCAGCTCCGTATTATGCCTCACAATGTGAAAATGATTGCATGACGAGTAAATCCAACGCCCACGCAAATAACTGCTGCTTCCAGTTCCTAATGAATCACAGACCCAGAACGGGGTCAGAAGAACAGTCATTGTGGGAAAAAAAAACAGCTCAACTGGACTGTTTCGCATGCTTGCTTGGGCAAGAGCGATCAAAGAAACACTAGTTGGGGAGATTAATGACATAATTTCGGTGGACGACTAACCAATATATTCATGTGAATATTTTCCCCCGTATTTTCACATTTTATTTAAAGCCTTTTAAAGAGAGTTGATCTTTAGCTGCTTAATATTTAGCAACAGAATGGAAGAGAAGGAGGAGAAGCCTCCCCGATACAGAGGTCAACCAACCCAACGTGAAAGATGGACATCAGTTGTACCTGCTCTCAGGTATCGGAGTAGCAACTACAGGTTATGGGTCATCCCAGTCAAAAAGGTGCAAGAGTTAATAACAAGCTGCAGCAGAAGGAGCTGGGTGGGAGAGGCACAAGTGATTCAACATCTTCTGGATGCAAATAGTCTCTGCAATGAGCTGATTATCTTCACTGATGCTTTAGCATAGATTTAACTGCACAGAGTCAAAAGAGATTAATCAGGCACCAAAACTTCCGTAAAACTGGCCTTCAGTTGACCCATGACACCATTTCCACTTCCCTTTCCCACGCATTTTTGCTCCTCTGCCCCCAAACATATGGTTTTATGGAGTAAGAAATTTCATATCTATAACACCCACACCAGCTCAACCCATTTTTTCCAGCATCTCCTCCCGAGAGGAACGAGCCTCTGGTTGAAGCTGCCACAAGCGATTCCCCACCAGAAGATAAAACATTAGCTTTGAATTTTTATTTTTTTAATTATTATTTTAATGCCATGGAGGGGAGGGACAAATTTCAATTTTGCTTCAACCCCCTCTGCTCCACCAGGACTGAGTTATGCGGGGAAGGGAAGATGCAAAACATCAGGGTTTCTGCAAGGGAGACCAATCACTCTGGTCTGTGTTTCCAAAGAGGCAATCCAGTCCYTTCCCCAAATTGGGCACCTGATAATAAAACTGCAGATCAAAGCAAGAAATGTGCTCCTGGCAGGGAGAACCTGACTGCCAAAACACCGTGTTAAAGCCCCAGCCACATGTTACACGATGAAAGGGAACGTACAGATTTCACCCTTTACCTTGACACAGATTTTGTAAAGTAGCGTGAAAAATCAATGGGGGGGGGGAACCAAACAAAAAGCTTTTATGCCGCTTTGAAATTTTTTTACTTTTTTTTTTTTTTTTTTAAATATCCAATAGTCCTTTTCTGAGCTACAGAGGCAGCTTAAGACAGAAATAAAGTTGCCAAGAAGGCGGCCGGTGTATCGTCTACCCGGGGGTTTACACAACCTGCTCCCCAAAGAAGCGACTCCCCGCTGCACCGGGGTGTGAGCTGTGACAGGGTATGCACCTCACCTCCGCAGAGCCCACACAGCAAGCTGGAGCCTTTCTTCTGGGCTTATATGTGAATAGATGTCGCCTAGGATGCCCAAACCCAAGGAGAACAGGGCATCAGAAATGACTTGGAAAGATTTGGAACAGATGGTGATTTTAATGTTACCGTGCAATCCCACCCTATGCACTGTCACTAGTGGAAGGAAACACAAAAAGGAGGCAAAATGGGGCAAACGCAGCTTTCTCAGCTAGGGGGGAATGCTCCATTTTTGAGCCATGTCCATAAATGTGGTTGATAYCTCAGGTCTCCTCCTGACCCTGCTACTAGCCAGTACACTCACCCTGGGTAAGTTATTCACGTTCCCCATCTGCAAAATGGGGGCAAAAAGACTCACTTCCAAAGGAAAGCACTTTCAAACCTACGGATAAAAAACACTCTAACACCTGGRACGTTGTTCTATGAAAATTTTCCTTATAGCAGCTGATCTTGGGATTTTTTTCCCCTCCGTTCAGGCTGAAATGGCATCAGAACCGCCCACGAGACTTTGTGAAAAGAGTAAACCTAAACCTCACTGTGCCCCCAGCCAAATACCAGCCTCCAGCCAAGTGCCGCATCCCCATCCGTCCATCATATCGCCGAGTAAAATGGAAGATTTCATCTGAAATGGAAATGGTGTCTTGCTGTGCTGCATCAATGAACGGCCTTTATTTGTCCTTACTTACAGTCTGAGCCTCATCCTTGTTTCAATTCCTTTGCTGACACTAACACATTATTTTTTAATAAGCTGATGCTTCGCCATTTACTAAAAGGAACAAGTCATCAAGCCACTGCCCGTATGTACATACCGTTATCGACGCTTGCCATAATGAATCCAATCATCGGACGCGTATTTATTCCCCATCCTCTTCCATTACCCGCGGGTATCGCCGCTGTGCTCCATCACTGCTGCTGCTTTCCCTTTGCACAAGCTCTACGGCTCTGTCTTCGCACCCATCCTCCTGGCGAGTCCTTTTTATGGATCTGGAGATCTGCCATAACCTGGTACTTTTGCACTTATCTGAGTTTTTGCTGTTTGCAAAGCTAAATTCAATGGTCTAAAAAGCAGATGCAGCAAAAAGGAATGAGCAATTTCTCCAAGACTGTAGCATCTTCCATCCTCCTCCTCGCTGTGGTGGAAACGTTCACATAAATCATATCTGGTAAGCAAACATGATGTACCCCAGCGTCATAAAACATGCTTTTTCCCCGTTTTCACTGAGCTTAATTATTCCTTGTTTTTTCTTTTCTACACCAGATCAAGTCCTGGTTAGTTGCTATTGGTCACRCTCAGAATTCTTGTTTCTTGAAGTGCTCAAGGTTTGTCCCTTGTCTCCAGAGGGACGGAATGTGCATCACCCCCAAGATTCCTTGCGTTTAGCATCAAAATGTTAATACTGTTATGCTGCATTAAAAAAAAAGGCATTTTTCCACCATTTGCCCCCAATTACACAGTAAATACACAGCCTACGCGGAGAAACACCCTTGCTGGAAAATTGAATTTCATAACGTAAGAGCCATTCAAGCTGCGTGGAGGGTAACGGGCCAAGTAAGCGGGCAAGTCCAATTCATCAGAAAGCTGCTTATTCCTGGGGGCTTTTTCAGGAGCTGCAATATGGACTTGGGAATAAAATTCCTTAATTGTAGGTTACGGTATCTGGGATCAAACAGATCCTTGCAAAGAAGGGCTCTCCTGCTCTGCACATAGCTGCGGCTCCTTGCTAGCAGGTGAACACCACGGCAAAGGAAAATGCATTTCTGCCAGGTAAATATTAAGACCCAGGTGAGACACTGAAAACAGGAGATACTTATTTTGAGGAGATAACTATCCCATTATCCTCTTCTAAACAACTTTATTGTATCAGTGATCAAACTGCAAAATAAACCAATACGTGTTAGTAAAGGAAAGATCTCATGCTATTACTTAACACCCAGTTCTGGTCTTGAAAGGAACATGAACAGACTGCTTGTGTCTATAGGGTGCACTTCTCTAGTTAAATCTTGCCCAATATTATCTTTACAGGAAAATAAAATTAACAGTCTACTTTTTTTTTTTTTTTTTTAAAGTCCAAGATTTTTTTCTCATCGTTCCAAAGTAATTTGGTATTTGAGGAATAGGAAAATAGTCTCTTTTTTTAGGAGAGTTTAAAATTGTCTCTGGATAAGTATAGGATGACTGCTACTTTCTTAATAAAAGACAACAGGAGAAGAAAAAAAGGGAAAAAAAAGAAAATACACTGCCATTTGCTTGTTTTCAAATGCCCATTTTATGGCCAGCCATCTTCACAGAAGTTCTCGTTCAGGTACCACGATGCCCAGCTCCCCATGGATTTCACTTGAATCAGCAGAGCAAGGCTTTCAAGTTTTGTCTCTAGGCAAAAATGAGACTGATTTCAGCTCTGACTTGCTGAGATGATAGCTCATTATTTTTCTAACCAGAGGCTGAGCCACACCTAGCAAGCGGCACCCCCAAAATACAGGTGTACCGAGTTTGCCGTGCTCAGCTGCTCAGAGCTCAGCCCCTTACTGAGAAAGCTGAACCATCGCGCTTGCCTCAGCTCTAATTCTGTTTTCTATAGTAAAAAAAAAAAAAACAAAAACCACCACTTCTTGTTGCCCTCTGACAATCATCTAAAAACGGCCCAGCTGTCATCTGCCACAGTGTGTAAATACTGCTCTTCATCCACCTTCTCGGTCCTTCTCTATGACACTGGTGGAGCTGCCAGTGGTGGAGACGCCATCATCTTGTAGCTCTTCGGGGACCACATCCGTGTGAGCAGAATAGGAAAGGATTGGCAGAAAGAAGGGAGGGAAACCGTTGCACAGGGAGGCAACAGATAATGGGCAGAGCTGCGCAGCAAGTGATCTCCACGCTCCTTCTGCCTCCACAGAGCTGCACCATGTGGTAAAGAGGCATTTGTGTCCCTGGTTTCTAAAGGTCAAGGTTGTGGTTACCCCAACATACTTCACATGCACTGCAAGGTTTAAAAGAGCCCACGGCAATGCGAAACATCCCAGTGCCCGCTGCACACTGGCGAGACAAAGCCTGTAGATACAGTCCATGCTGAATACACACAACCAAATTGCCCCGAAATAGCATCTTCTCCTCCCTTGACTGCAGTGAACAAGCTCAGACTTTGCATGCAGAAATGAAGCTGTTGGACAGAAATGTCCAGGTTGTCTCTGCTTTCTTCATACTTGGGTGGCCCTCGGTCTGGCCAACTTCAGGGCTACACCAGGAGATGCTTTCATTAAATGGATGAGGGTGGGCTGGAGACATCCCATGAGCAGCTCATTTCTGGATGCTGAAGTACTGCTCTTGCTGCTCTTCCAGCGGTTCGTCAAGGCGAGCTCACCCCACTCGCCCACGCTTATCACCTTCTACCCAACTTACACAAATTTAACAAATTGCTTCGTTTTTCTTATTTTCATGTGGCCAGGCCACATGAGCCCTCTGGGTGTCCAGGCAGGGAAACCGAAGTAGAGGGGTGCTGCAACCCATCCTCCACAGCATCATCGAAGTGGTCAGCGTGGTGTTGCGTGGTGCAGTGATGGGGASAGGAACAACATACCCAACATCACCCAGCTACGAGATGTGACTTTAAGGTAATGCAAGACAAGGAAATACCCTTAAATAATAAAATCCTCACTCTAATCCTCAATGACATGCTCAATGTCTTCGGCGTGTGTTGAATTAGTCACCCAGGAGCTATACCATGTTCTTTATCTGTGCTTTTCTTCTTCAGTCGTCTTCTCAGACACCACTGCCCTCCAGTGATAAGTGCTGGGAGATGAAAAGAAAAATGCCCCGCAGTACCCTTGGAGACCCAGCCTTGTTATTGCCAACATTTTCCCGTGCGTCTGCCAGACTAAAGCAACTTTCCAGTTATTTTACCAAAAATACTCTCTGCCATGCTGCAGCCTGCGTTTCCTTCTGCTCGTGACTGCAGTAACGATCCCATCCCAGCTGGGAGCCGCTTCCTGCTGACTGCAAAAATAAAAGGTTTTCTTGCGACCGAGCCATATTAAAGTCCATCGCAGCCCCGAAGCGCTGGGCCCGTTCCTATAGACAAGGGACAAAACTGCCCTCTAATAATTGCAGAGCAATTTTATAAAGCAGAGTTACCCAGCCAAGCCTCTCAAGAGCTGTTTGCTCCTTCACGGCTTTTCACCGTGCCACCTTCCCAAAACTTACTGCAAATCTAACTTCTCTGTGCTCACCGTATTTCCACAACAGTCCTCCTGGTGCACAGATTTATCTTCTTTTGACTTTCAAGAAAACCATGGAATTTAGCAAGAGGGATAACTTGACGTATTTACTCCTTCTAGCTTTCTTTTTTATAGATAAATTCTTAAGTGATACAGCCTAGCAACTCCCCGCCAGCCTTATTTGAAGCRTAATATCTCTCCTCGCATCTTTCTCTGCACCATAGTCGCTTCTGACATGCCTTCAAACCATTAAAACCAGCCCAACTGGAAGCCACCCTTCAGGATGTGTTTCTTAAGGGACCCCTTCCTGCTACACCCACTGATTCTAGTTATTAAAGTTGCATTTTAGCTTAATAATTACAGCAAAGACATCTACCGTACACTCAAATTTTGGCACGCACATTAAGCCATTCAGAGGATTTGGGTATATTTGTTTGGGATCTCAGCACGTTACCTGCTCAAGAAATTATCCCCAGTTATCCTTCCCATTTTCATACACCGCAGGATAAATAATACAGAGCATGGATCTCGGGCCAATCCTCAGCACATGAAGCATTAAAGAGTTTAAAGAAATTAAATAGTGATGATATCGCATGCAGATTTTAATTTACTGCTACAAGGACATCGCAGGCCTATGTTTTACCCCATTCGACCTACCAATAAGTCTCAAAACCACAAATGCTCGAAGAAGGCCAATGCCAAAGGAGTGCAAAATAAAACTGATTTAAGTCAAAYGGGAGGTAAAACTTCCTTTATGCTTAGTTACGTCTTCAGCTTTTATTTTTCTACCGTCTCTAACCCAAATTGTACATCACTGCAGGTTAGGAAGACTTTAATATCATGTTCACCTGCTGCTGTACCAGTACGTGCTACCCATAATGTGCCTCCATTAATATAGATATATTCACCCTGTAAAATATAGAAAGGTTTCCAAGCCCTAGAGAGAGCAGGCAGTCCTGCTCCAGTGTATATAACAGTATACAATGCTCCTCACATCTTTAATGGACAATTTTTAATGGACCCTCACTCTTTCAGAGATACAGCAGCATCTCTTGGGAGGGGAAACGCAACACGAAGCTGCTTCGGCGTGTCCTTCAGAGCTTGTCGTCTTTCAGGAAAGCCATCAGGTGTATTTTAGGACTATATGTAATTTCCTGTTCTAATTGACGTTTAAACTAAATGAAAAGTTATACCTGCTCTGTCACACTGGAATTGAACGCATTGGAGTGCATTGCAAAAGGCTCCCCCAAAACCAACAGATGTCTTCATCCTACAGCTAGGCTCAACAGCAGAGAAGGATTCAAATGAACATTTTTATTTAGCCCGACATTGTTTAAATCTGTTTGTTTGTGCTACAGTGAAACATTTTCCCTTGACACAAGTTTTCTGGGATTTATTCAAACTTCTTCCTGGGAAGAGAGGAAGCCATTTGATAACTAAGCAGATCTCATGAATCTAATCATCGACCAGAAATCAAAACTGAAGCTGGTGGAGGCAGCAGACCTAGTCCCGGTCACGGGCTCTCCAGGACGTCACTGGAGCCTGCGCCGAATCCAGGATTATCCCTCCCTGGCTGCACGGCATCTCTGCTCTCCCAAACCACCAAAGCTTTGGTTGACCCTCTTGCCATGTGGTCTGGGTACAGCCACAACCACCTTGCTGGCAGATTTGACTTCGAAGAGCTCATCACTCGGGAGCACTAAGCCACCGGCATCTCAGAAACCCCAGAAAGATTTYGTCTGGAGGGTCTCTGCCCCGCTCCCAGCACAGCCAACATTGGAGCTACAGCTGGTTGCTCAAGGCCGTGTCCAGGTGAGTCGGGGCAGTCCCTGAGGATGGAGAGCCCACAAGCCACGGCACAGCATGGCAGGACAAATTTGGGTGCTGACTCAGAAAGTCCCTTTCTCACTCGGGTATGTGACCACCGCTTGATCTTTCCACCTCTCAAGACCCCATTGGACACAGCCGAGGGATTTGATTGCACTACTGGAGACACTACTGGAGAGGTTGTTCCCCCTCTCTTGTAGTAATTTGCACAAAGCTTGGGCTTTGCCCCAAACATGAATTTGTTCCAAAAATAATAAGCATCACCATTTGTGCTTGCAGATCCCCACGGTTGGGTCCGGAGCATCCTAGCTCCTGCTACCGCACGCGCGGTCCTGAGCTCAGCCTCCCTCCCTCCGGCTTTTTTAGCAYCTCCTTCACGCGCACATGCTTCGTTTGTGACTACAGGGTTTTATTACTAAATGAAACAAATATGCTCAAAGAACATCCATGACCAAAATGTAGAAAAACCCTATAAAAAAAAGCAGTCCTCATCTTTTCCAGCCGGGAGGTCACGACGGAGGGTAAAGCTCTTTAAGAAGCCCCTTGCCAAGCTCTGTTAGATATTTTCCAGGACCTGCATCAGCTCCGCAGGCAACCGAGTGGATATCTTGGGAAGGCTTTTTTCCAAAGTTTCTCATTAGTAAAGCTGCAAAGAGGGACTCGCAGTCTTATTTTAGTCCTTTCTATCTCATTTTACTTTGATACACTTCACCGCCCGGGGGGTTTTCACTAGAGAATTACCTTTTCCATGGTACAGTTCTGACAAAAATGACACTTGCTGTGACTAAAAAGAAGCCAAATAAAGAGTGACTGTGGCCAAGCAGTTTACAATACCATATAAGCCTACATCTATGCGCTGCTTTTAAAAACGCGGCGGCAAGTGAGACACAGGACCCTTTTTCTCCTCCAAACCAAGCAACGTCCACGAGCTGCCACGGAAAAATAACACAACTCGTTTGCTGGATCCTGTCTCCCTTTTATATTTTTTTTAAAATGAGCTGCATCAAAGATCTGAGAGGGAAAAGCAGTTTATCACGACCTTGCCTGGGAGCGCAGCTATAGGTTTAAAGCTTATATGTAATCACATTTTCAGGGATTCGTAACCAAAGCAGGCAAGCTCTGGGCCGGCAGAAGGTGGGTTATACGGTAATCTGGCAGCTGCCTGAAAATCTGTCTGCCTGCGGTTTAGTCCCCCAAGGGAGGCACCGAAAGCCTCATGACTTGAGACATTTAAAAATAGGCAGAAGGAAGAATTTGCGATGATGCCGCTGGGAACAGCTCTGCGTCAGCTGGGGACAGGCAGCGGCAGCTCATCCCCTGCCCATCCCGGGCCTGATCCTGCCCCCGGGGACCACGTGGTCACCCCCTGCTCGGCGCGGTGTCGGTACGAGGGTGCTGAGACCCAGCAGGTGACGCACGAGCCGTTAGCCGTGATGGCGAGGGTCAGGTTTGGGATGTCGTGTCACGGTGTTGTAGGCTTTCCTCGGTGCAAAACCCAGCAATAAATAGCGAAGCCAAATATTTCAAGTTTTCATTAAAAACCACCCGGAAAATTTTTAATTCTGCCATCTAGCTCATCCCGCAAGGGCCAGGGATCATATCAAATAATCTAATTTTTTTATTATTTTATGTATTTATATATAAATAAATACAGGTTTGATTTTTTTTTTCAGGAGGTGGAAGGCAAAGCTTAATTTAGCTGCTTTTGATGTGCTGTCGTAGCGGTGATGCCGTTCTGCCTGCGAGGAAGCGCCGAACGGATACGATGGAAAAGGTGGCGTCGGTCGCCAGGGCTGCTGGTGACAGACACGGCAGACGGAYGCCTGGCCGTACCCGGCAGAGAGGTGCCATCCGATGCCCTTCGGGAGAGCGATTTCCCCGCGC
The DNA here is from genome assembly GCA_035582835.1 of Phoebastria nigripes. NCBI lineage: Eukaryota > Metazoa > Chordata > Aves > Procellariiformes > Diomedeidae > Phoebastria > Phoebastria nigripes. The sequence continues at coordinate 86,987 of JAYKAV010002981.1, forward strand.
TGCGGCTCGCTTTTCAGGTCTCCCGTGAGCCGAAGGAAAGCAACGCCCAGGGAGGGGGGAGCGGTAACTCCAGCCCATTAAAAATTAAAAGAAGGGAAATGGTTTCTATTGATTAACCATCAACATTTGCTCCTCTCTCTCTCTAAAATCCTTCCGCTTATTTTACTGACCTCGGCCCTCTCGAGGGACCCGATGACCCATGCCGTACCTCTTCCTACAGCATGCAACAACCCRCTGGTCTCCAAACTTCACTCAATATCCTTCACTGCTTCATGCCACAGACTAAGTTGCTCCATCCAAATAATTAGAGAGGAGATGATTGACCAAGCAAAGAGTCCGGCTCCCATTTCAATCTCTCCCTTTGCAATATTTTCCAGCTATCCCCAAGTTAAATAACACCTGGTCAAACTTCCCTCCTTCATATTTTCCTCTCTCTTTGGGCCAACGATGCGCTAGCGACACTACAAGCAACAAGAGCAGCATTAATTCTTCCTATGCCGATATAATTTAATCTAATAAAATCCTTATGATCTTTGGTGTCAATCACCCAGGGACAAAGCATCCAAGGAATGCACTGTCGCAGCGCGCCGGGAGCAGACGAGAGCAGATCACTGATGGGTAAATGAGGGAACAGAGGCATTTTTTAGGGTAGTAATTAATGTCAAAATTACGGCTGTCCCCCGTACCCTTCCTCTGAGCTTTGGAAAGTGATGCTGATTCTTACAGAGATATTGCTAAAGAGAAATAACAGACACACAGAGCACTCGGAGATAGCAAAACCTGCCTGTTTAAACTATTTAAGGCATAGCTGCTTAGCAGTATCAAATATTAGATGAGCTATGGTCCCAAAATGTCCTTTCCCTAGCTTAAAGGCTGTCCTTAACATAATGTAAGTGTTACGGATTTGCCCCCCAATAGTCAAAAAAATAAAGCAAAAGCTCATTTTCCAGCCTCCCAAGGCGTCGAGGGATGGTGGTTACAGGTACCAGGGAAGCAGTTGGGTTGTTTTTCACATGGAGCCCGAATGCAGGATCGATATTGCTTTAGCGGCTGGCAGATGATGAGATCATGTCTAAATTAACGCAGCTCAGCCACCCGGCTGGGAGCTGAGTTCCCAGAAAGAGGGCTGAGGGAGGAAGCAGCACAGCCCCGGCTGCCCCAGGGAGGGAGAAACTCTCTCTTGCCATGCTTGGGGTGGTTGGAGCAAAGCATGGGTGAAGCCATCAACAGACCAGCCCTCCCCAGTTCCAGGGGTGGTGGAGACGGCCACGGCGGGCGAGCTGTAAGCCAAAACTGTGTTATGGGGGAGGGAGAAGTGGTGGAGAAGCACAAGGTCGTGCAGGGGATCCCTTTGCTTTAGGCTGGTGCAACCCAAGCAGCCCAGTCYAGCTTTAAGGATGACCTCACCTTGAGTTTTGGACTAGAGACCTCCCAGATTGCCCAGTTTTTACCCTCTGCATGGTCAGTCCTGGCTTGAGTGGTGCCCAAAGCCTGACTTTAGCAGCCATGAGATGGTTGACCCTGCCATCATCAAACACCAGCTTATTGCAAGCGTTGGAGCCAGGAGCTATATAAAGTTGAGAGCATCTGCTCCAATCCTCCATCCACAGTACCATATAGACCACCTGAAGCCTTTAATACTGATTTTAAACACCGTGGGTGAACACACACTCTCAGCAACTCATCCCCCCAACACCTCAGACAAGGTGGAAGGGGGGAAAAGGACAGATTCATGCCGGGGTTTCATCTGGAAAACCATCTGCAGGACGACTGGGCCAGGGCTGTGAAGCTGAAACCACAATACACCCCAATACCTCGCCTTAAACGTTAGACCCCACTGCCATCTTGTGGCAAACGCTTCCCAAAATAAAGTAAAAGAGGGGAAAACCCGTTAAAAAGTTGTGGACAAAGTTAGCCGGTGCAGCGAGGAAGGATGGGTAAGTTATTGGGAATAGGGTGGGGAAACTCATTGCTTCTCTTAAATGATGCTGAGACTGCATCTATAGCACCGTGCCAAATGCAAACTGATGCGGAAAAGCACAGAGAAGGGATGGTCCAAACCAAATTTGCAAAGTTGAGGATATAATCACACACATAAAGCGTAATTGCTTGTACGGCCCTGACTGCCTTTTAGTCGTGGCTCTGGCACATTAATACCGGCAAAGATTTAGTTGCTATTTCAAAACATTCAACAGTTTCCAAAGTAATTTAGCGTCGCCCCGGTTTGAATAAGGCTTGTCGACCCCAATAAGCAGGATTAAGCTGGAGTTAGATATTGCACCACTGAATTAAAGAACTCAGTTGCTGGAATTTACCGAGAAGACGATTTAAAAGACAGGGATTATGGCTCACATCGATCTTTCATGTGGCACGAAGCATCTTCCTATGCTGAAAACCCACAGATTAGCACCCCTCGGGTTTTCAAAAAGCACCTCGCCACAGGAATGAGGCAGTTTTGAAAATCCCCACGGTCCTTATCTGGCTGTTAGTCCTAGCCAAGTGCTTTGAGTACACCTCGGCATTTACTTTTTGCATCATTTATCATTTACAGCGCTCGCGCCGTGGCAGAGCCTTTGCTTAGCAACTGGGGATCACTTCCTAGGAACCGCTATCCGAGGCATTAGCAAAGTGCCTCGATTGCTGTATCATCCAGTCACGCCGCGGATGGCTCTTGCCACGCTAGAAAAAACAACGACAAATTGTTTTTCCTTCTTTATATTGCGATAAGCACCTGCCAGATGCGGTATCAGACAAGGTCAAACCTGTGTATGATCCGAAACRCTTATCGGGTTTAGGTACAAGTGAATAAAAAACTCACTGAACAAATACAAACTCATGAATCGTTTACAAGAAGCGTGTCTTTTTCCTCAACRCAAATCTCTGCTAGCAGGAACGGATCAAGAAAACAACAGGGAAGAATTGTATTTTGAAAAACAGACATAGAAAGTGGCAGTGTCCTGACCGTTTTGGAAAAGAAATCTGATTTACATCAGATACGTGTGACCATCTACATGGAAACGCTTTCCATTAAAATCTATACAATTAAGTTATCAGGAGGAATAACAGTATAAAAACATACTTGCAGACAAAAGTTAACAGGTCTTTCAATACCTTTCTATTTTTGCGGCCCCTTTCTTTGGATCTTTGCAAGTCTTTGCAACTTTGACCCTGCTGCACGTTACAGGGATGGGTTACAAGAGGCACAACGTATTGCCAGAGACAAATTCTGTTTTCTGCTTTCAGCTGGGATTTAACTACTTTTTGAGTTTCTATCGTTCCATTTACTAGTTTCAACTTCTTGAGAGTTTTAAATGTCGGTGTAGATTTCAGACAAGTTTGCCCTAAATAAAATTAATTACACTGTCGACAGCTGTATCTTTATCTTCAGAGATGAAAAAGCATTTGAAGATTGATCCTGGATCTGCATAAAAACATTTCTATCGGCATTAATTTGAAATCAATGCACAAAACAGATGGGTCTAAACATCATATTGCGGTTTTTATGGTATGGAAGTTGTCTCTGGGTTTTAGGAAAGAGGTATTACCCACCTCCAACCTCTCAGGGACCTGAAGACTTGTGGGATGAACAGTTTAGATGATGCTATCAGCTGCTGTTGCTAAAACACAGACAGGAGACTGTTATAGGTCTATAAGTTACCCCTGTAAATAAATTAGCCAAAGCGCTGTCAGCAGTTTTTAGATGAAAAAGCCAGAGAAACCCACAGAGACGTTAAAGGGAGCTGGCACCATACAGACCCACTTATACCTCCGGTCGGCATCGAAAACTAGGAAACATCGTCATCCTCTTGGCAGAGACCGACTGCAGCAAAGCCCTTTACCCCCAGCGCCCAGGATGCCGTAGCAGCAACCTGGAACCGCATCAACAGGCCAGACGCCGCCCGCAAAGACACAAGTTTATTTAACCCACTGGTGGGTATTAATTTGGGGGCAATAAAGGGAAAAAAGGCAGGTTGCGGGTGCAGCGCGTTCGGTACACCGTGCAGCTGCCCATCACTCTTCCAGCAATGAGATGGGAGAAGAATTAAGCGGACCTTAATTAAAACCTGAGAGCAATCCCAAACTGGCTCGGTTACCATCGTCATGGCTACCACGAGCGAGGCCGAGGTATGGGAAGATGCCGGGGGATGAAGTGCCAGCCCGGAGGGCGATGGGAAGTGCCCGCAGGCCCCACGGAGAGTTTTTCCTGCGCATTGAAACAACGTCTCTGGGTGATGGGAACGATGCAGGACGGGGCAAACGACCTTCACAACATCATGTGGACGCAGTGTTTTCTAGCGCTGGCCTGCCAGCCCAGGCTGGGAACAGCAGGGGAAAGTCTCGACAAGGATTAAACCTTGTCAGAGCCATGAGCAGGTTTAATACCTCCTAAATGTGTTAATAAACGTGGGTGGGCACCAAGGTCCCTGCCGTTACCGCAGGTCGCTGTCACCTTCCCCTGCGGTAGTTGAGGCTCGGGACGATCACAGCCTTCAAAAAAAACAAAGGAAAAAGTTGGACCTGGGTTTCTTCTCCGGCCGCAATACACGGCCTCCGCTTCGGACAGGGGGTGCGAAGGGACGCGCTAACCCGGGGAAGGACGAACTGACACACTCTGCCGGCACGGCCGGCAGTCACACACCTCCCTGGGCATAGCGGTTTGTTTTATTAAATCACCCCATACAGTCAGGAAAAAGAGTAATAATAAAAAAAACCCCCAGAGCCAAGCATTCCTCATTTATCTTTAAATGAGTAATAGTCTCGTTAATGAAGGGCAGGGGACAACTGCGGAGGAAAGGGCAGGAGTTTGGTCTGGGCGATGGCAAAGTACATTTTGTGAGAAGACTGAGGAGAGCGGTGTGGATCCGGCTACGAGAAATATTGTCAGGAATGATTTTGCTGAAATAAATCGCTACGCGTGGAAGAAATCAGATCGTCTCTTACTCAGCGAGCGCCAGTGACAGCTTCTGCCGAAAGGAGGGTGACGCTGGGTCCCGCGCGCTGCAGTCGCACGGAACTCGTGCGCTCCCACAGCAACTTTCCCGTCACACTCAAAATCCCCCGGGAGCCGGAGCAGCACCGCGCTCCCCCGTTTTCACACGGTGTATTAAGGCAAGAGAGTCACGCACTCGAAACTCCCCGAGACCCCAGGTTGGGTGATGCAGACCCCACGCTCCCCCCTAAAAAAACCCTCTGTGGGTGCCTGACACCGGGYGCAGGGGGATAACCAAAGCCCACGGGTGGAGGAGCGTGGGCTTATAGTTTTTGGGGAACGCGTTGGAAGGATGGGGTCAGGAAAGGGGGGCCGGGGGGGGCAGCACCTGCCCCGGGGATGGGGCGGGTGGRCGCTGCCCACCCGGGGCTGGCTCTCGGGCAGCGGCCAAACAACTTCCCGGTCCCGCTGCAAACTTTTCCCAGCGCCGGGAAGGCACCGCCGGGTCCTCCCAGCGCCCCCACCCCCCCGCCCCGGCCGAGCATCCCCCGGGGAGCCGGAGCGGAGCCGCGGCGGGGACGGGAAGGGCAGGGAAGGGAAGGGGGGCCGGGCCGCCGGTAATGGGTTATCCGATCCCCCGCAGGGCTCCTTCCCGGCGGCTGAAAGCCCCTAAATGCGCCCGGCGCTTCCTCCAGCCCCCCCCCCGGCACGATCGATGCCGCTTCTCCAGGGACCCGAGGCGGGGGCTGGGGGGGGGGGGGGGGGGGGGGGGGGGGGGGGGGGGGGGGGGATGCGGTGTCCCGCCGCCTCCCTCCCTCCCGGCCACCCCACTCGGGAAGGGTTTTTGCTTGTGTGCGTGTGTGGGGGGGGTGCCCGTCCCTACCTCTCGGCCTTGGTGAACTTGCGGAAAGCCTGGCGGAGGTCGTGGAAGGAGCGGTAGGTCTGCGGCTCGGCCGAGATGCCCTGCGCCCGGGTGGTGCGGGGCCCGATGTGCGGGCTGGGGGCCGGCAGCACCGACTGGCATTTGTGCAGCCGCCGGCGCAGCTCCTGGATCTCCTCGTCCTTCTCCCCCAAACGCCTCTCCAGCTCCTTGATCCGTTCCTCCTTCAGCAGCAGCAGCTTGGTGAAGTCTCCTTCCAACTCGGTCATTTTGGGGGTGACCACCCCCCCGGCGCTAGTGCCGAGCCGGTCCCGGGCCGGGGCTGGCAGCTCTCATCGAGGAACCGCTCGCAGCCGCCGGATCCGCTCCCCGGGAGAGGGAGAGGGGCGGGGGGGGGGGGGCGGCTCCTGCCCGCCCCGGGTCAGGGCAGCGGCCCCGGCATCCCCAAGCGCTGCCCTGCGCTCCGCCGGCGAGCGGGAAACCGGGGGGGGTGGAGGGGGGGAACACCCCAAAAAAACAGAAAGAAAGAAGGGAAAAGGGGGGGTGGGAAAGACAAGAAAAGGGGAAAGAGCTTTTGTGCCACTCTGCGAGGCTGGGATCCTGGAAATAGCAACAATTACCATGTGATCGGAGAGTGACGCAGCTCCTTGTAACTGGAGCCGAAGACTTGGGATTCAAACAAGAGCACTTCATAAATATTAAATTGCCTTCTGCTAATGAGCCACGTGGAGCCGCCCCCCGCCCCTCCCTCCCGGCAGCTCAGCATCCCACCCCCCGGGTCACCCCACATCCCACGCTGCTGCGTTACCCCTTATCACTCCCCTCCTCAGCACCTCAGTCCCTGCCGGGTACCCCCATCCCTGATCCCTGGAGTACCCGACCTCTGTCCTTGCCGGGGCACCCTACATGCCACGCTGCATCCCTCCCTGCCAGGACATCCCGTGTACCTCCCTACTGGGGCACCCCACATCCCACCCAGCAGCCTTCCCCACATCCCAGCCCTCTTGGGCACCTGCATCTCTCCCCATCAGGGACTCCACATCCCTTCCCACCAGGGTTCCCTGTTCCCTGCTCTCCTCTACGTGCCCCACATCCTACTCCACCTGTCTGCCCCACATCCCTGCCCTCCAGATCACCCCACAACACATGCCAGCCCCCCCCCCATCATCTTGTGAGGCACGCAACTTCCCACACACTGGGTACCCCTCATCCCAGCATGCATGGACAGCCTGCACCCCACGCCATGAGGGAGCAGAGCCCATCACCGGGGACACAGACACTGGGGCCCTGGTGGCACTGGTCCCCCAGGGGTGATGCCGACTGGGGGCTGGGGAGGGCAGGCAGCCCGAGTGCTTGCCAGCAGCTCTGAGGAGGCAGGAACTCATCCTTCCTGGACTTATTTGGAAAAGCCCATCATGCACATGAATTTTTAATGCCGGCTGGCAAAGGGCACCATCAGCTCCCCTATCACATTTCCCTCCCAAACCACCCTCGCTTCCAGGAAGGAGGGCAGGAGCCCCTTCCTGCAGGCGAAAAGGGGGGCCTGGCCCAGCCCCACAGCCAGGCCTTGGGCCCAAAAGGAGCCCAGGAACCCCTCGAGGTCCACACTCCAACCTGGGGCAGCCGTGGGGTCTTGTCCCCTGGGTTTGGGGCTTGCAGGCCTGCTAGTGCAGGGCAAGGATGGGGCAAAGCATCTGAGCTGGGCTTGGAGGACAAGGCTGTATCAAAGCCATCTTAAATTAAGGTGGAAAAATCAATTAGCAGCCTCTCTTTTAATGAGTTGGAGGTGGTGGGGTGTTTTTGCACACTTGCATCTGTCCCTCCAGCCTTTCATGTGTGGTTGGAAACCTCYGGGGTCAGAGCTGCTCCCGGTTCCCATCCTCAGCCCAGGAGCATCCCTGGGGCCAAGGGGTCAGGCAGGGCTGAAGGGGGCAAGCGTGGTGGTGGTGGTGGTGAATAATTAAAAAAATATTAATAATAATTGCATTTTGCTTTATTGAAAGGCAAAGAGCGCCATCTCGTGTAGGAAACGATCGTGTAGCACGGGGCAAAGATTTATAGACCGACAGACGGACCCTCCACACACTGTGCCAGAAGGGAAGGGGCGATGCTGGGGAGGGGCAGCCGGGAGCTCGGCCACGCACTGATGCTCAGCACCTTCGTGATATATTTCCTTGTTAAAATCTTGTTTCTTAAAAAATTGCTTCATTTAGGAAAACAGGAGCACCATCCCTGCGCTCCTCGTGTCTTTGTGAAAGTAATTGCTGCTGGGGAACTAGAGAAAGAAACACACCAGAAAATACATAATTTCCTTATAAAACACCTAATCAAGCAGTCAGATTTCACCAATATCAAACCAGGCTTGTCAGGGTTATGTTTTAAACTCACTGCTTGTTATTCATATTCAAGGACCACCTATAGGCTCTGGCTCCACGTAGAAAACAGGAACCGGGATAAATACTGAAATAACCACAATTTGAAGAGAGATGATAACCAAGCAACACACGAGTGCTTCATACCAGATTAGTGTACCGTCATAATATGGTTTTAATTTGAGGCGGAACTCAAATTACTACTTGAGGCAGAACTACTACTTCCCGGTAGTCCTCAGTCCCCGGGAAGATAAGATGACCTGTGTGCGACAGCAGGACGCAGGGTGTGGGATGCTCCTCCGCACGTGGTGGGGAAGGTCCCTCCCCTGGTCCCTGGGGTCCCCGGTGCTGCTGAAAGCCCCAGTTCCCGAGGTACGGGACTCCTGGAGAATTTCAGCATCTAATAACTTCGGAAGTAACTTCTCACTTCAATAACTGCCAAGACACACTTCAATAATTGCCAAGACCAACCTGGAAGCATCGCCAGAAAACCAGCAGAGTACATGTAAAAAACCAAACCCCGGATATATTTGGAGAGCAAGGAGAGGGGTTTAGCACTCGTATTGGCCATGCTGCTGCCATTCCCCAACCCTCTTTCTTTCCTGACCAAGGAAAGCAGAGGGAAGGCAACAGAGCAGCCGCCACAAGAAGGTTCCCAAATGTAATTTTTGCATTTTTGTCCTACAACGATCACACGTGCATCAGAAGAAGGATGCAACTTTCCCCAAAGAGGTTTTTAAAAACCAGCTAAACACTCTCTTTTTATTGGCACTGTGCAATTCCATGTTTCTACCCCAGTAACAGCACTTTTGGGTTTGAGTCATTTCACAGCCCTAGGGGCCAGCAGCRCAGAGAAAACTCCAAGGATACTGTGAATTAAGTACAATTATATATTTACTGTGAACTAAAACAACAGCTAAGATCTTGTTATCGCCACCATGCGCTGACAGGCTCTCCAGTCTTCACCACTACATTACTGGACCCCAAGTACGGACACTGCCTATGACTCTCTTTTTTGATAGATGGAGTTTTTACTTAGAAGAAATAAAATCTCTGGAGCAGAGGACAGCAGAAGCAGGTCCCAACCTGCCTTCTCGGCCATGCAACCTCGGTTTTAAGTATATGAGCAGTCTGGCATGTGATCATTATTAATATCCCATCTGGCTTTGGTTGCTTGGGAGTCACAGAAGGGAAAACACACTCAGTCGTCTACTTTGGATCTAGATTAAGGGCTATATATATATATTTATATATATAATACGTACATGCCACTAAGAACAGACATTGAATTGAATCCGTGAGCTTACTGACAGCCACAGCAAGTCACCAAGGAGCGTTACCAATTTTACAACCAGCAACTGCTGCAGCTTCAAGGTCAGCTCCTGGGGAAGCCCAAATAAGAGTTACCCACAGAGCAAGCGGTTCACGAAGCCTGTGAAATCGCAGCCTCCCCTCGGTCCCCACATCAAGCCAAAGTCACCCTCAGCATCCATCGGCCCTTCCAGGAACATGCCTGGTGCAGTATCCGGATTTAGCTTAAAGCAACTGTGGTTTTATCTAAAGACAAGCATCCTTCAAAAAGCCCAGAGATAAAACACAGCCTGCAACGAAACAACAGCAAGAAGAATTAAGGCACTTAGTAGGGCCAGACATCTTAATTGGCTTTGACCCTCTTAAGTCCTCCAGACATCCCCTATAAATGAAGAACCAGGCAGGGAGCGAGGCAGCTCCTAACTGGAAACCCTTCAGGGCAAGCGGGTTTGGAGCAACACAGCCAGCGATCTTACGGCAATGAGAGGATTCAGCGTTATCCCATCTTTTTCCTGGGAGGGAAAGGTTACGTACCTGCCCCATCTTTCCTGCAAATTCACCAGGCAGCTGCAGAAAATAACAACACAGCCAGTCCCATTTAYCCTGGATAGCCCCCGGTATTAATATTTTGCTTTTAAGGTAGGGACAGTTGCAGCTATTGCCAGTGGTAAGGATGAGGGGAAAAAATGATTGTGGCCCAGGTAGCTCCTACAAGAGTTGGCAAAGAGTTTTACAACCACCTAATTATTGGTGCCTTTTATTAGCACTTTTTTAAAATGCAGCTTTTGAGTCTGACTGGTGATACCCCGAGGGATTATAGTTTATCCAAGGAAAGAGTATGATACCGTCTATAAGAAAGGGCAATGTTTTGCCAGATACGCCGGTCCCAGAGCATCCCGAAGGAGCGAGTCCCTCCATTCCCATGACTAACTCCCAACTGCGGGTGAACATCCACAGCGCCAACTTTTCATGTATAAAGGAGGCAAAATGCATGTGCTGCTGGAAGTAACCCTGTTGGCTTTGGCCAGCACTGCCAGAGCTTATTTTCTTGGCTCCCAGCGGCTTTTCTGTTATGAAGCACTATAGAAAACGGTTTACAGAAAGTAGATATGTAAAATATGCCAGCTATTGAACCCAGGAAGGATCAGCGCCTTCATTTCTCATTCAAGCCCCTTCTAATAAAGGCAGATCACTTTGCAAGCCYGAAGCATGCAGACGTTACTCAGACTGGGGCTGTAATTATCCCGCTGGAAGCCGTGCCAGCTATCCCTTAGTGTAACTTTAACAGAGTATCAAAGGTGATGCTGGATTTTTATAAAATCAATACCCTGGCTTTTATTCTSCCTGTACAGCCCCCACCACTTCTCTTTTAAACTTGCTTTTGCAAGCGAAAAGCCTCTGCAGCAGTGGAGTGGACTTGAGGTCACAGCGCTGTGTGTTTTGGAGGAGCCATATGAAGTCAGTAATCCCCCCCATGTTAAAAAAATTAAAAATCGGTATTTATGACTTATTTAAACAGTGACAAAAGTCTACACGTATTTCCCCCCCCCTGCCCTTAACATCAGCTGGAGTTTTGTGGCAGCTTCCTAAGGGATGCAGGTGTCTTATGGGCCAGGTGACGCAGATGGAGCCCTAGGTAGGACTTTACAACATTTAGAGGGGTTTACACTTGCATTTATAGGGGGACAGCATTAGTAAAGGCAGCGATTAAAGAATCCATCAAAGGTATTTTTGCTTTAAAGGGCAGCAGATATTTCATATATGTCTATCTAGAGGGTCTCTCTTCAGATACATGTGGTGCAAGAGAAGACGTGGCCACGTGTCCTATGGGACGCGGTGTCCCAGCTGTGATGCTGGTGGCCCTCGCTGGCCATCAGTCACATCATCACAGCATCCCCCAGCCCTGGCTTGTTCACGCAGCCCCGTTCTCCCTTCACCTTTCAGCTTTATTTGGTAAATCACCCCTTGGGAATGGGTGCGATGCCAAAAGCAAGGTGGTACCAGATCAAGAGCTAATTGAATTCGGAGGGAGCCCAGGCACTCTTTGCCTTCTTCCAGGTTTTTCTTTTTAATCGTTTTTCTTATCACACACAAGATAATTTGTTATGGGAGGGCATTTTAAGATTACAAAGAGGAAGGATTAATTTTGTGCTGTTTCCATCTTCAGTTAACGTCATTTTAGTCCCTATTTCACTGGGTAATTTAATAAACTGTGTCACCTCCTCAGTGTCTAATTTGCTAACAGCTATGAGGCCTTTTCACCACACAGTAACTCCTCAAATGGGAAGTAGAAAGCATCCAAACACAGTTTTCTTTGCATGGGGAAATGCAAAAGAGATATCTATATTAAAAAAGTCAGTCTCTTCAATCCCCCAGCAGCTGAYGCTACGGAGCAGCCCGCGTGCTGAGCTCCTTGCAGTCTTTCTTGCTGCCCGACACCTTCAAAAAGTGCCTTTGAGTTGGCTTTGGGCAGAGAGCAGTGCGTGAGGATGTATATGCTGCGTGTCTTACAGCCGCAAGCCCTGCAGCTACTAAAGCGTGCAAGAAATACATTGCTCCTTCGGATCACAGAAAGCATCTGGTGACGCTGCTCAGGCATTTCCATAGAACTGGACTGAATTTACCCCCCCGCTATTAATTACAACCCATCAAAACTTCCAGCAAAATGACGTTACAGACACTGTGGGTTGGAGAAAACTATTCTGATCACCAATATCTATAGGATTTTGGCTTACAAAATTTCATTAGCTCACAGAAATATAGTGATGTCCTACATTAAATATTTTTCTTGCAGTTATAAGCTGGAAATATTTCCTTGTATTCTTCTCCTCTTGCTTTTTGGCATGTTTTCTCAATGTTGCTTATGRCTTATTGCTTTGTATACAGTCTCATAGGTTTAATTTCTTCTTGTATTAATATAAATTAAAATCATCATCAGAATGTCACAAGCAGGATGTCATTTTCCTTAACTTACAGAAAAATAGGAAGCCGAAAATATTTATTTGGATACATCCGTATCATCCCATACACGCGCTTATTGCCGAGCTCTCACCGTGACTGCTCAACAGCATCAGAGGCTAGCGGGGGAAAAAAAAAATCTCCAGCAACTCCAAGGATAGCAGGGATTTCATTCAAGTTTTATCCAGTCCGAGCCCCCAGGCCCCGCGTGGGTTTTGGCGTGTTATTGTATAAATAATATTAACTCTCCCCTCTGTAGGCATTTGCACAACTGCACATGCTCTCAGACACGCTCCCCTTCGTTCTGCAGGCAGCCGTGACGTACGGCGCTCTCATTTCCCCCTCCTTCACTGTTGCACTGCAACCCAATACATTTTTGCCAGAATAGAGACTGCAAGGAGCACTTTTCTTTTTAATATTGAGAGGGTTAAAAAAAAAAAAAAAAAAAAAAAAAAAAAAAAAAAAAATATTTTTTAATAAAAAAAAGAAAAAAAAAAAAAAAAAAAAAAAAAAAAAAAAAAATTAAACTGCACAAGCGAGACCTGTTGGGGCTCCAAAAATGCGGCATCCAAATTTAGATGCTCTGAACATCTGCGCCTGAATTCCTGCTGTGGTTTTTTTGTTTGTTTGGGGTTTTTTTGGGGTTTTTTTGTTTGTTTGTTTTGTTTTTTTCTTTTCTTTCTATACTATCCCAGAAGAGTTTCCCTCTCTACATTTGCGGTTCTTAAGGCTGTATCCTCGCTCCCATTCTGCACGTGGTTAATTTTTGCAAAATGTTGAACATGCAGAAAAATTGAGAGCTTTGTCATAACTCAAAAAAAAAAAAAAAATTACTTTCTGCCAGACTTGTGTCCCTCCCTTGCTTTTTAAACAGAAGATCGCCACGAAATAACTTCCTTTTTTATCATCTTCCATCACTTGATCTTATTACAAATTTAGGCACAGGCTTTTCTGAATTGTCTTTTCTGTAAAGTTTTTTTAAAGCATGTAATTAAAAAAATTAAATCGATAATAAAAATCCCTTCACCTTTCAAGAAAACTCATCCTCCAGAGCATTTCAGCTCTTCTGCAACCCTCACCTGGAATGGCAGTAGATACACCTGAAACATCCCCTGATTTCTTCAAAGGCAGAAGGAAGAAATTAGACCAGTATGTCTCAGAAAATCACTAAAAGACCACGCACAGGAGGAGGAACAAAGCCTGTTGAGGAACGCTGTCCAAGACATGTACAAAACAGCACATTTATAACCCAAATCTTGGCAAAGCCAGAGCCGGCACACACACGGGGGGTTACCACGTGGGGAGCGAAGGAGAACGACTTCAGGAGTTGTAGGAATTCAAGCCCAAGAATATACATTTTTCTGCTATGAGACCTATCACAGCACTTTCTCGTTCTTGCAAAACCACAGGAATGAAGGAGCCTTCACGATCACTTGCTTCTCTATCCAAAAAAAGCCAGCAATCCTCTCCAAAAATGAGCTGCCATACATTTCCCCAGCATGAGCAACATGGCCTGCGAATGGCATTATTGCCGTAAAACGGGGTTCTGACATGTGGAAAATATTTAATCCCAAATACTAAATCCCAATGCCTCATTCTTCTGAGACAGAGGGGAAAAGACACACAGTCAGAAGAGTTAAGTTCTGGATAAAATGGCTGCTCCAAGGTTCCTCATGGGAAACGACAGAGTTGACCAAAGTCTTCTGACTTCCTACAACATGTTACCGTGTCGAGCAATGACTATGCCCTTCATTTCTCTTGAACCAACGAGGTGGTTCCCAGATGAGCCCTCTGAGCCACTTCCCATGCTTTTGCAGAAAAAGTACAGTTCCAGATCTTAAATATTTCCATCTCCTTTTGTTGCATGGTGGTGCTCTCAAGATGAGCAAAATACTCCTATTTGCTTCTAGGTAAGAGCCCTTCATTGCCCAACCATTGCCATGGAAAGATTCACTAATTTTTATTTTGTCTCCTTTCTGAAGTACTGTTGATACAGACTAGAAATATATTCAAGTTCAATATGCTTGGGACTCTTAAAAGCAAAGCCTCTGAAGACAAGAAAACAACAGGTCATAAATTACAGCTGTCAGAGGCTTCTTTGTTCACCACCACTCAGATGACCGAAGATTGCCTGAGGGTCCACCTATCACTCCTAAAACATTTTGTTACTTCCACTAGTATGTCACCCAAGAGATGTGGACTCTCCTGAAGGTTTTAGGGTCTTTTCGGGGAAGTTGGTACAGGCACCCAGTCTTACAACCACAGCAGGCTCAGGCTGGAGGCACCAAGGTTGCTGTCCCTGGCCCAACCCCACTTCCAGCAGGGTCAATGTTGCAGCTACAGCAGGTTGCTCATGGCTGCGTCCTGGCAAGTCAGGTCGTCTCTGTCTCAAGAATGGATACACCTCACTGCTTTTTTGTGGGGAGAAAAAAGTTATCATATTTGTTCCCACATCGGATTGGGAGAAATCAGGAGATCAGGACCTAAGAACAACTACTTGAGGTGGGGAAAGGGATTGGAGATCTGGAAGAGGATGTCCCCCTTACGTGGCCAAATCTGTCACTACCTAATGGCAGCGCTGATACTGCTAACRTTGCCTACATTTGACGAACAGCAGGAGAAGCAGCTTGATGGAGAAACTAAAGACTTTTCAGTACCTTATAACACAAGGCGGCCACGCCATGGGCTGCAATGCAAGAGGTGCAAAAGAGGTTTCCAAACCCAAGTCCACAGAGCAGAGCTCTGCTCCAAAGTCACCTCTTTTCCCCAAGGGTTGACAAGGTACATCACAGCCCTCGCATSAACAGCTTCATTTTTCCAAAGCACCAAGCCCCAGTTTAACATTTCCCAATATGCTGCAGACCATCAGCAGTCACGGAACAAAGCGCCTTCATCCTTTCTGCTCCGCACGCTGTATCATGCCTAATAACATCGGTGTCAGAGGGCAACGTTCAGCAGCACAACACAGCTGCTGACAGCCACCTGGCCAACCACAAATACATTAAGCCACCAACGGTCTATTTGGAGACAGAAACGTTTCTGTAAAATGCTCAGCATCTCATCTGTGACAAATCTAAAAAGCTTTCTGCTCCTTACAATCATGTTCAAGTGCCAAAATAAAACCAGTGTGCTTAGCATGACAACTGATGGTTATCTTGGGAAGATGACACCAGGCCTGACCGCAAAAGGCTGCTCTTCCTGAGCACCCTCCATGTTTATATTTGATCAGCTCCAAAAACAGGCTGCGCTATGGCCGGGGCTATTTGTGGAAGTCTATTTGGAGGTATAATCCATCTTTTCCTTCCTGAGGTCTGGTAATCTCTTGCCTTTGAATGCAGCACTAGAGATGACAACTCAAATGTAAACAGTGAGAAGAAACTCACTTGAGACATCAAAAATGGCTCTTTAAAATTAGGAAGGTGACAAAGCGGTTGGAAAATGACCATTGCCTGTTTTGCTATAAAGGGAACGTTCAGCAGCAGTAACACCAAATGTGAGCCTGGTCCCATGCCAAAAATGGGTCTATGGGATCTGTATATAAATTTCAAGCGATGACTGTAGGGGAAGCAATGACCTCCAAGCACAGCCTTGAACTCCACGTTTATTTTCCCACAAATGACTCCTGCATTGTGCTATTCTGACTTAAAAAAAACAAAACAAAACAAAACAAAACAAAACAAAACACATCAAGAGTTGCTTTCATGAAGTGGCAACATGTGCAGTCACTCTGGCTTGGCATCACCCACATCACCAAGCAATCCCACCAAGCTCCAGCTGGAGGCACTGGGGTTGGGGGGCAGTCTCCAGCCTGACCCTGCTCCCAGCAGGGCCAACGCTACAGCAGGTTGCTCAGGGCAGTCCCCAAGGATGGGGATCCCCCACTGCTCAGGGCCCTGTCCCAGGGATGCTCTTCCAGGGGACTCTTCATCCACCAATGGGGCCATTTTCAGACTCCAGAAAGAGCCCCCATTCCTCACTTTGCTACTGCAGCCCAACTCCTGGACAACGCAGTCATTAACTCTGTTATTTATTATTGGTATTATTCCTTTATTACTTGGCTCGCAACCTGCTTTTCTAGGACACCATATGAGCTTCAACTACTTTACAGACACACTGGGAATATTTGACTTTCTGAGACCGGCTAGCACCCTGTGACATCCCCATCACATGCTGTTTTAACTTTTACATCTTTATATCAATATTTGGGTGTTTGAGATTAACTGTTTATTTTATTTTCTTCCAGCAAAGCTTGCATTCTCAGAGAACATCCTGTAGCTTCCCTAGTCTTTATTTGGATTTCCACAGTATTTTAACAATAATAATGTAATTTCCCAGCAGAGCTGTTAACGTCAATCTCTGACTGAGAAATTAATATACTGAATATCAATGTTCCTTTCCACTTCAGTTTCACCTTGTTTTGCAGCTATTTTTACCTTGTTTCCCTTAAGGACTCTGTGCTTTCTCAATAAATTTTCATTTTAAAATCCCAAGCAACTGTGCATTCGTCTTCTATGCCCTTTGCTTTTGGAAGCTACTGACCAGAGATCAAAGAAGAAAGATCCTTAGCTGCCTGCAAACTCTTCCAACACAAGTTTTCATCAAATCTTCCTTAGAAACAGGCTTTTTTTTATGATTAAGTACTTTTTGACTAAGAAATAACACCATGCACTGCTCACCACAAACTTTCATACTGTCTTGAGGGGGGAGAAATAATTAAAACCCCCACAGATTTGCAAAGGCGCTATGAAGAGTACAACCTAGAAGTTCAGTCAACGCTGACTTTCGCAGCAAAATCTTATGTATGCAGGTAAAGCAGGTCAAACCAATTAATGAAGGTTCATCTCATTAGGTACAAATGGATCAGGGATACACTACAGTTGGGGGACTGATTTTTTTTTTTTTATCTAGCAAGTATTTACAGTGAAAAATGAGAAGAGTTATTGATGCTACTGAAACTACGACTGAAACATCTTGCATATAGTGAGAGTATATAGTTGTCACAAACTGTCTTTAGAAGCAATGTTGTCTGGTTTTGGTTGTTGGTGGTTTTTTTGTTCGGTTGGTTTTTTTACTTGAAGTCCAAAGCTATATTTATGACCTTTCTTATACTTTGTGTTAAAGGTGAAAACACAAGTTCAGCAAGAGGTACCTAACACCAAGGGAGCATCTGTAGTATAGGCCAGCTCAGTGCAGTGAGCAAAACCAACAAAACCAGATGCCTTTTTTTAAGTATAAATTAATATTTTTCCTCTGGTCAATTTGTTCTTCATTTGAGCATTTTATGCATCACCTGCTTCCCATATTAGAGCCTGAAAACAGCTAGATAAGCACGCTTCGCTTCCATGAACCATCTTACTTGTCAGCTAAGAGACAGCACCGTCCATTTTTCAAAGTAAAAGGACGAGGGAGAATTGCCAGAGTCACTGTCCACCATCCAGATAAAGTTGTGTTTATGCATATATTAAGAAAAAAATACCAAGGTGATAGAACCAGCTGTATTATTTTAGAAATCTTATTTTTCCCCCTTTCCAGGCTCAGTCCCATGGGCAAAACAGCCTCTTGCTGGTACCAAAGCCTGGTGCACCCAGCTGAACCCAGCCCTGTAGGCACCAGAAAAGCTTGTGGCAACTCACCTGGGAAGGGGTTTTACAGCCAGCCTTCAATGACTGCTCAAGGCTGGGTATAAAACCTCTTTATCCCCCTCTCCATTGAAGTCAGGACCTGTTACAAACAATTTCTGAGATCCACAAAGCAGACTTCAAACCAAATTCAGGTCTTTGGCAGACATTCTTCCTGTTGTAACTGGGCTCTTGCCACTTAAAAAAAATTTTTTTTTCCCCTACATAACAAGTTCTATCACATATCAGTTTGAAGCATGGGAAACAACACTCTGAGTGAACCTACACTTGAAGATGCACATGCAGAGCTATATTCTGCATCTACCTTAAAAAGACACTGTGAAATTCCTTTTCCCACTAGCCGTAAAAGTTTGGCGGAAGGGACTTGTCGCCCACATGCGAGATCCCCATTGCGTTATTTCTACTTACACTGTGGTCACACAAGGAGGGCATGTGCTACTTTAAGTGGTACCTGCATTAAAGAAGTCTGAGAGGTCCTCAGCCTAGTCAGGATTTTTGGGTTGATGCTTGTAATATCTTTCTGCAGAAGAATTTCCAGATCTAAATCACCTGAAGTGCTGTATCTTAGATGTCTAGTACAGCCTCATTTTTTTCAGAAGTCATTTACATGGAGCTGAAATTCTTCCAACATCTAAAATACCCTAATTTTAGTTAAAAATATCATAGTGCATTTGCATAGTGCCATACAGTTCATGCAATCAGTCTTGCCAGCACCTCTGCAGTCCCATTTTAATGAGATTTAGTGTCCAGCGTGCTCTCTGCTGCATCTCTGAAAAAACATGGTCTTGCAGGATTTTGTATTACAGCTGACTTGCACTGTACGATGCATATCCTGCATTCAACTCATGCACTCCCACTCCAAACCTTTTACTGTAACTTCTGATTTGAGAAGAATGTGCCCATCAGCATCCCATGTCCAAGCCACAAGGGTCCCGTTCACCATCCAGGTGTGTCCTGTCCTGAGGTGGCTGCCCTGGAGCAAGTCTCAAGAGGAACAACTATCGCTACGTATTCTCTCCATAGCAGGCTATGAATTTTTTCTACTCTACGCAGAATATATAGACTTTGCTTCTTTATGGGGATACGCTGTCCTATATGTCTGCTTTGGCTTTAGCTCCTTGCAAATGTGGCAGCTCCAGCTAAAGTCAGACATTACTTCAATCTGGGCTTGCTCCTGCTCGATGCACCACCAGTGCTGCCTCCTGCAAACACACCTCTGTGCCTTGCAGCCAGACCCTTATACTTTTTGCTTTTGCTCTGCCCCTGCAAGTTGCTGGGGGCCTGTTTCTCCCAGATTCACTCCAGGGAGGGAATTGCAAATTTTGTTGGAGAAAACAGGCTGAACTGTTCTCACCTAGTCCTTCAATTTGGCAAATTATTGCCACTTCTTCCATATGTAAGCAATGACCTTCTCACTATATCTTCTCAGCTTTGGTTTGGAGTACTTAATCAGAAGACACCTCCAAACCATCTCTCTAACTCAAAAAATCTGAAAGCCCTTGTATCCTGCTCAGGAGCTTTCCTACCTTCTTGGTTTCCCTGCAAATGAGAAACATCACAAAGCTTCACTCTTTCCAGACAGGTTCATATTCTCCCACTATCTACAGCAGCATCTTAAAACCAGCTTGTTCATCCCCATCCAGCAGTAGGACATTGAGCACGTCTCGTATCTCTCTGCCCCAGCAAAACTTAAGACTTGAGAGAGGAGCTTAGGGGACAAGAGAATGAGATACACAAATTGCTGAATACATCAGACAACAAGAAGTCAGTCAAATCACAGCATCCTGGGAGATTTGGTGGTGCAGCCCATAAGCTTTAAAGAATCAGCCACCGCCTCTAAGTCCATCTCGTTTTGAAGCCACGAGATGCCGCACAGCTCCTGGATGGAAGTGTAGTAAGAAAAGCTGACAGTGGACAAGATTGCGTCTCTCTAGCTTTTTTTTTTTTTTCCAACCCCTCTCAAATAAAATCCTTCCAGAGAATAACTCCATCTAAGGCTAAGTGGAAAACATCCAGCCTAAGCCTGGCAAGTTTATAGGCAGCTAAAAGTGGGTCATTTCAGAGGAGCGAGCAGTAGCCTTACCTAGCACAGCCCATTACAGCCTGGTAACYGGTGATGCTTTGCTGTGTGTATTTCCTGTTTCCATAATTAATATAATGGCTTCTTCCCCCCTGGATTAATGTCTGGTTGCATCTCCGCAAGACCTGAGAGGAGCCAACCTCATGGTAAATGCAGCATGGCCCAACTATTCAGTCAGGGATGAGAACTGGAAGAGAGTTTCAATACTGATAAATAACAGGTAGAGTTACTGAATATTTTTCCCATTTTATTGTTTAGGACATTCCTGTAAGACCACTTTTAGAAACCCAGGGAACCTTCTACAATTTCAAGATAAACACATTTATTTTCTGTGCTCTGTCTTATGTATGCACTTCATTCAACAGCATAAAAGTTTCATCTGATATAAACTGAATGAGCCTGCTTACATATTAAAAAAAAATCTGTGATATTTCTGGAATATAATTACTTGTTGATTCCAGAAAAGGTAATAAAAAGTAATAAAAGGTAATAAAAAAAGAAAGAGGGTTTGTTGAGCAAGAGGAATGGAGAGCCAGACCCAAAGGGAACTACATTCCCTTTGCAAGGGGGGTTAGCTCTGCAAAGCTCAAAGTGCCCAGAGGGGAAAAAAAAAAAAAAGCTAGTGGGAAAAAAAGAGGTCTACCCTGTGGCAATGCTGCACCCCGGGTAATCGACAGCTTCTGAGGACTTGCAGGGAGCCACATCCCAGGGACTCCGCTAAATTCTTACCAGATTTTTTCTTAAAAAAAATTGAACTTTTAGACACATTAGACTGATCTAAGTTTACAATAAAYATACACGCTATACTTCCATTTACACTGAAAAGGTCTTCGAAAGTTGCCATGTATGCTGTGAAAAAGTAAGATCCTACCCTTCCCCATGATTTTTACAATCACTAGATGAATAAAAATATTGAAATTTGTTTCCACAACTGTGTTAAATATAGTTTTATAATAACATTGATTTTGAACATTCTGGTAGGATTTTTGTACCAGTATCTTTCTCTAGAAGGTTTCAGCAATTGTGGGGTAGTTACAAGGACAGCGCATCACGGCCTGGAGAAAAGTTAATGGTAAACAATAGATAGAAAGTCTTCAGTTCTCTCRCGGGTAGAAAGTGCCCGCCCCTGCCTGTTACTGCCAGCAGTAACACCTAGACAAGCCAATTCATACTGCTAAGAGGCTGTTCCATAGGAAAATGCAGGTGAATTTAATTACAGAGCAGAAATTCAGGTCAGGCCATCTGTCCGTCACAAGCAGAAGATATTTACCCCTTTACAGTGACTTTTGTGACATTTCTCACCTGCAAGAGGTGACAGTGACCTTAACAAGATAAAAACCCAACAAAAATCAAGCCTGATTGATTCCAAGAACATGACAAAAATGAAACCACGGCAATTGAGCTCTGACTTCACGGCCATTTTCAGCTCAGAGTTGATGGTCTCCTTCCAGATCCACAAGTCAGTCGGTGGTTCTTCCTGGACTGGTGATGGTGCAGTTTCAGAGCAGTAAAATCTTTAGAGATAGCATTCATTTGTCAGAAATCAGGCTTTCCCCCCTTCAAAAAACCTCAGTTAGGTTTCCTGCTTGACATATAGAAACATTCCATAAAAAAAAAAAAAAAAAAAAAAAAAAAAATCAAATTAGGCCACCACAACATGCCATGAAGACCTTCTTGACAAGGAGACAAAAAAAAGGCAAAAAAGAGAAAAATACAATCATCCGGTATTGACTAAAATTGATTAACCCTTTTTCAAGAAGATATTTTAAAAAAAGGAATGTTTTATCTTGAAACGGTCCCAACAGTTGAGTCAACCCAAAAGGAATTTCAGGTTTCTTCATTCCACGAGGGGAAAAGAAGAAATAAAACACATACACAATTATTCCAGTTGACCAAAAGTACACATTTTTTGTTTGCTGGCTGAACCAGAAAGCAAAGTTTTCCACCCAGCTCTGTCCTCGAGGGCAAGGTTTTGCAAGTGGAAGCGAGCTGAATTCTTTTGATGATGAGTAAAGCAGAAGAGTGGCTAGCATGCTGCCGGCTGCCTTGGCTCTGCGCTAACAGCCTATAAAAACCTACACGCGTCACCCGGAGCAGCAGCAAATCCTAGCACACTTTGGGATAAAATCAGTGGAGTTGGCCCCAACCATACTTTAAACATAAAGTTATTCTGCTTATTGCAGCAAGGGGCCATAGCACATGAGCGCTCAAGACCCTGTTTGGCGACTGCTTTGAAGTGGAGATGTGCTGGAAATTATTCAGCATTAGAGTGAACTTTTCTGGTTGCTGATCCAGAAAGGGTCTAACAATTTATGGGCTAGTCTAGGTCTATTTAGATTAACCAGCTTTTTGGTAACTCCATTGGAAATCAAAGCGTAGGTCCAGAAAGCACCTCCAGAAGTGGTCTCCAGGGCTTCCCAACCTTGCGAAAGGCCCAGGTTTCACTCCATCTATTCAGGAAGAACCTCAGTAGAGCCCAGACATTCACAGAGGTGGTCCAGGTACCCTTCTCCTTGCAGGGGCTCAGAGGTTGAGACCCATGGCCCCACTCACCTCCTCAATGGAAACTGGGAACCATTTATCCCTGGACCACCCTGTCTGATGTCAGTAGGTGTCCAAGGGACATGGCAGTGACCGAGACTCCACAACTGCTTTCAGCAACCCACCCCAGCACTTAATTATCTATGGAGGAGAAATTGTGTAATCTACAGCAGAGAGACTGAGATAAGACAACAAAAGACTTATTCTCCCCATCTACCAGGGATAGGACATTTTGCTACTCCCTATGTATTAGAATAYCTTGGGGATTTGAAGTCTCAGCCTACCCCTCCTCTTTTTCTAGGAAGAGAAATTCTTATTCTCCCAACCCTTTTTATTTTTCTTTTGTTTCATAGAATAAAGTTTCTTCTCTGAAATATTTCTTACAAATACGTACTCCTAAACTTCAAGCTAACTCATTTGTATGACTATGCATCAATTACTGTTGATATTTTCAGATTAAAAAAATCTGCTGTTGAACAGAGCATCACCACAGACACTTTATATTTCCACCCACAATCTGTTTAAAGAGTTACTCGAGCAATCCCATAGGTAACATGGTACCAATCATCCTCCCCAGGAAACACAGCACCCCTGTTCAAAGACCCAATGCTTTGGTAGCAGGAAATCTCTGGCAAGGTTAGGCAAGAAACCAAACAGCCTACAAACATGCTGCTTTGATCCCTTTGTGACCTTTTCACAACAGAATTGACTCATGCAGACCACGAATGGGACAAAACCTTGACTTTGCTCTGAGCGACAGTTGGCTCCTGTCACCTCCAGAGGTCCCTTTGGATGCTATCGCTTCTCAACTCTGAAACCTTGTTGGACTCCAATGTAAGGAGAGGTCTGCCCAGTTCGGGGGGTGGGGGGGAGTGATGCCCCATCCCATCCCAAAATATCAGAGATATTTTGATTGCTTTCTAAAGCAGCTGAATGTATTCCCATTTAAACCTCACTTTTCTTTGGCAAACTGCCAAAAATTTATGGTCCCAGGGAGAATATTTGTTTACAATTCAGAATTTATACATACATTGCTCAGTTGCATGCTCTCTGAACATTTTTTTCCCCAGACATACAAATTAGTAATTAAAATATCCGGAACATGCCATTTCTAACCAATACCCAGGGCTATGTATTATCTCAAAATTGTAATTTGTTACTGAGCACTAGAAAGACTTCAGCAATTTCCAGCTGTGAAAAGTTTTGTGACAAGTTTGGCTGCTTTCAAAGGGGAAAAAAAGCAGTATGTTACATAAATGTTGCTAGAAAGGTTTGCCAGGAAGGGTGGACATCTCTTTTACGACAGCTCCAGCAGAAAGCTAGTCTGGAGCTGCCTGATAAGCCACTTTTCCATTGGAAAAATGACAATTTGCCAAAGCTGAAACTTCTTCAAAGAAATGTCAAAACTTCAGAGGCGGCCATTTCTGGAGTCCAGGATGGCATCTCTGCTCACAAAGAGAGTGGCCAGAAGCAAAGTGGCCAGGAAAGCTTGTAATTTTTATATATTCTAGTTTTTCTAGCAAGACCATACCTACCCTGGGCTCCTGCACCACCCCCTCCACCGCAGGAATCTGAAACGATGTCAAGTGCTGCGGTGGAGCGAGGAGCCTGCATCACCCAAAACCATTGCAAAAAGGAGAAGGGGTCTCCAACGCTGCCTACGCCAGAGCTTCTCTCTGCTTTCCCCCTGCATCGCTCCACCCTCTTATTCCAGCTAGATGACCCTGCCTATAGGACCATCCAGCATTTATCTGGAGATAAATAGTTGTCAGAGCGTTATACAGAAAAACAGAGCTGAAAAGGCACTTTCTGCTAGGGAGAAACCAAGCTTTCAATTAACAAGTACATTTGGGGGTATGGATTCAGACCTACACATTAGACCTTACCAAATTCTCTGGCCTCAGAGACCCATATGAAAAACCCCACAAACCCCAAAACACTTCTTAAATCCCCACAGCTTTGTCCCACTTGTAGCTCATAAGAGTAAACTGTTGTTTCATATTTGCAGTGAACTTGAAGCAGAGCTAACCTTGATCCCTGTTTCTTGGTCACAGCTTAGATAAAATGGTAGGAATAGACTCTGGAGCGGTGTTGCCAGTTTTTATTTATTTTTAAGTAACACCATTTCTCTAGGCATGGAAACATTTGAAGGTTTAAGCTTGGCCACAGCTGAAAAGGGTTTGTTTAAAAACACCGCTTCAAAATGAATGTATTTCCCATACATCATTATGCAGGGCAGCTTCGGGGAGGGTGCTGGCAGGCTATCGGCTGGTAGAGCTCATTTTAAACAGCAAAGCAAACTGCAACACCCCAAAAGCTAACAGGGTCCCAGATTCATTTAAAAAATAATAAAATAAATGCTTCAAAGGACAAAAAATACCCCCTTACACCTATGTTGAAGTGACACAGGCCTGCTTAAACTACCCAGATTAGTCTATTTTTCCATTCTATTATATTAAATATTTACTCTGTTAGCGGTTAGTAGTCACACATCCAAAAATAAACACCACTACCTTGCATCACAGACCCTGTTTTGTTCGGATTTGGCCTAACACGGAGGAGCGGCCCAGCCACCCACCTGAACTCGGGGACAGCTTGGCAGCCCCGCGGAACAACAACGCCGTGGTTTTGCTGGCTGGATCCAAACCCAAGCCCTCAGGGAAGTTCACATTTAGACCAGGTGGAGGGGCCAAGCCTCATGATTTGGACCTGAACTACTTTTTGTAACCTCCCAAAGAAGAAACAAGCCTTCCTGCTTCTGACCCAGGCTCCCATGAGGTCTCGTACCCAACAAGACAACTCTACATCAGCCTCTGCCAAGAGGACCCTACGCCTTCAGGCTCAGGACCACCCACGATGAAAACCAATGCACCAGAAAACAGACCATCTGACAAACCACTGAGGGAAAGAAAAGAAAGAGGCAAAATAGAAGAACAAGACTTAGAGAAATATTTTAAGAAATATATTTCTTGGCCAGCACTAATTCTGGTTCTCAGCACTTAAAGGCTGCTGGACCAGAGGCAGGTATCTAAGTCTCCACTCAGAGTAGGTCGTAACACACAGTTTGGCATCTCTCCAATTTGTATAGGCGAGTAATTTTTCCTGTACCTACAGAGCTTGAGGACTTGATCACCCATTTGCAGCTCCATGCTTTCCTTTCCCAGTAATACTCAGCACCCACTTGTTATTTCTCATATCCTTCAGGTCACAGGAACTTTTTTTTTTTTTTTTTTTTTTTTTTTTTTTTTTTTTTTTTTTTTTTTTTACACTTTATTTTGCAGTTCTTCTCATACCCTTTTTTCCCCTCTTTCATCCCTAAGGGGATTTGGTACAGTTATTGACACACAGCAAGGGACAGACCATACGGTCTTGATCTACTCCATGGCACCTCTGCCTGAGCAAGAGCAGCCAAAGTTAACCTCGATTCGTTTTTTCCTGCCACGAGGAAAGTCAGTGACAGAAGAAAGTCAGTGACAGAAGAGGGAAAGGTGGCAACAGGCTCTTTGTGCAAGGAAGAACATCCTATCTGTCCCATGCAAGGCTGGCCACAATTACACTGCAGGAACCCCACAAGAAATTTGCCAAGTAAGAATAGATGTGCAGTTTCACCTGCTGGTGGTTTTTTTCCTTGTGCACCAGATGCAACTTTTCAGGTAGTCCCAGAGAGGAAAAACAAAACTAAAAGAATGCTCTTGGGCACTTGCAAAAATGCAAACCAGCAGCACAACAGCAATGTCAGTGCAAAGAAAACTCAATTTCCCCATTTCTTACTTGCTTCTCTATCCCGCTGGCTAATTAATGGACTGGAGTTTACCTTGGTGTTTGGATTCAGCACACCCCTAGTTTGATGGGCATTATCAAACACATACCCAAGCAAATAATTTTGCCCCTTCTGCAGAGAAATATTTGGGCCACACTCAATGCTCCTGGTACAACACACTGTGAGGTTACATGATGCTTCCCGCTGTTTTGTTCCTCCCCTCCCTCCACAATTTGAACAGGACACTTTTCCTTTGTTTCTCAATGAATTAATAAACCAGCGACTTACAAAGCCCAGGTCAGGACACCGAAGCCTATCACAGCCATGATTTCATTCCTGAATCACTGGTAACAGTTCTGTACCTGTTTTATAAACTTTTGTAATTGATGCCTTAATGATATCAGAATGTCCCAAGTGCTTTTCTGCAATACAACAACATAATAAAGCACACCTTAATTCAATGTGCTACAGAAACGCTTTTCAGAAGAAAATTATTACATATTAGAAAGGTACAATGAATCATGGAAAAATGACTACCATTTTAAGAGTGAACTGGGAAATATTCTGCATGCCTGCATTCACCGGGCTGACACAGGAGTTATGAAATGGTCTTTGAAGAAAAACACAAGTGGAAAAAAGCAAAAGCCACATGAAAGAAAACAGCATCCCAAACTATTTGTTCTTGCCTCCCCAGGTGGCCAAAGCTCAGAAGAGGCRAAAGACTCAGCTTAGTGGTTAGGTCTGGCTTACAAGTGCCAACCCGCTACTTAGAAAAATCTCATTTTCCTCCCTGGTCTCCCAGCAGAAGAAAAGTCTCCAAGGTCCACCAATGTCTTTATTTTTTAAAGTTATATTTATATATAAAAATAAATACAAAACGCCTCCAAGCCTCATTCCCCGCCATCTCTCGTACCTGGACTTGCCTAGTATTTTATGTAAATTGTTACCATTTCTCTTATCAATGCCCTTATATTCCAAGATCAACACCACTTTTCCTACCTCCTCTATTCTATGTGCATAGTTCACTATTTGCCCCCTCCAAAAAACTAGAACAGTGGCATTGACCCCATCTTCTTTACACCTGCACCCAACCACAGGGAGATTTCCCTTATCAGGTAGGATTTTGGATTGATGTTAATATTGCCAACTCCTCAGATCCCAGCTAATTCCTGCTGGTTTGTGCCTGAAGGGGATGGACTCCATCACGCAGGCTCACGGGAGGACCAGGAGATAGCTGCAATATTTAATGACGAATCTCTTGCTCCAAACAGAACAAAAAACTCACTCAATGGCGTATTATTTGTCCCTAGAAATGTCTTTTTCCTTAGGAGGGTTTATAGCCACGTGGATAAGTTTATGCTTTCCATTCTCCTCCATTGGACACACCAACAAACCACATTTCTTCGCTTTGGTGTGTAACATCTGGCAAAGGCCATTTCAAGCTACGTTGTGCTGCTTGGGTGGTTTCCCCTCATTTGAACCTTTGTCTTAAGACAAGCCCCTGAGGAAGCTACCAGGATCCTGAAGTTACACCTGTATTAGAGCCCGAGCACCGAGGTCCACATGCTATTGAAGAGCTTTATTTCAAGCAATGCTTCAGGATCTCTCCAGAGCCACAAAAAACCCCTCTCTCCTGTACTAAAAATAGGTTATACGCTGTAGGTACCCATGCAGGCTGCGGCATGTTGAGTTCATGCAACCTTGTGCAGGGTGTTCTTCCAAAACAAATAGACAAATAACTGTGCAAGTCTGGTCTTTTCCATGTCACTTCTTGTTTGTCCTGAAACAAAAAAGAAGAATGGAAACTTTTCTCCTGCACACACATAAGCCACAAAAAGGTGCTGCAAAATAACTGCATCTGGCCTTTGATTTTAATTATTTGTTTTGTGAGCTTTGGTTTCAGCTGGGAGAGAGTTTTAAAAGTATAGTATTTTAACAAGTCCTAACAGCATTAATTACTTACTGTCAGTGGTTTATACAGTAAATCCAATTATTACTTTTCACTTATGTTTAATGTAAACCATTACTATTAGAACATCCTATTACTTTAGAACATACTTAAAAGTGAAATAAGAGCTGGTTGGGAAGGGAAAGCTTAGAGAAAGCCATTTCCACATCAGATAATTTTAATGTCAGCTTACCGCAGGAGCAACAGGGGAAAAATAAYCAAAAAGTAAAAACCAGATTTTAACTGTACTTGCGCTCCCATGGTATGGAAATATTCCCCCAGATCTTCATTTTCATTGTCACAGCTCTTCTATTTTGCCTGTGAGGCATCTTTTCAAATAAATATTGTTTCCTTCCATTTCATGAGAGCCATGGCCGCTGAGAATGATGAACTAGCCACCTTCTTTATTTTTCATATATGAAGGACAACTTACCCATAACATTTTGCAGAATTTTTTTTTTTAACCTACATTACATAAACCTTAAAACCTATGACTTCAAGGTTTGCCTTCATATCCTCCTACTTAAGTAGGAGGACTTTGTTTTATGAAAAAAAAAAATCATTACTTTTTATTACTTACTTCTAAAGTACATGGTATTATTAGGCCCATGATAAACCTGTCTTTTTCCAAGACCGAGGAGAGGTCATATTATTAGTATCAAGAAACTGCATGAACAGAATGGGGGAAAAACATCAGGAAGCAGGTTGGGAAAATTTCAGTATAACTAAAAATAGCTGAATGTAACTTTCAATTAAATTCCCAAGCATTTGAGTCTAGTGACATTTTTTGAAGAATTATTTGCCAAAGGGAAAGACACGCCATCAAGTACAGAAGTAAGACACACTTCTAATAACAAGGAGACAAAAACATTTTCATAACCAGCATTGCCAGCTCCTGTTTTAAATCATTTTTTTGCAGTTACTTTCTGACACAGATTTTAGAAACCAGTATCGAGCAGACAAATTAGGAACGAGCACGTTTCATGCGCTTGATGGTACAGTTAACCTGCGCTCACGTACAGGACTCGGCTTCTGCGTTACGATTATTCAGGCTGGCATTACACCAGGGAACAAGGATGGAATTACAAAACTATTATTTATTCTTTTCCCCTTGTGATCCCCATCAGTAGCACGTGCAGAAAACCCACGAGACTGCAGAAGTCGTAATTGCAGCAGGCTCACGCGCCGCGTTACAAAAGACATTGGACTTGCAAGCAGGGGAATAGAACATTCATGGACCAGCGTAGCGTCAATATTTGATCAATACCCAAACATTAGCCTTACACAAACACAGCTCATATCAAACTATATAAATCAAAGGAGTACTTAACGACCACAGATTTATCTTGAAGCCACAGACACACAAAACTTTTATAATTTATTCTATTTTCTTTGGCATCAGCACATTCCAAAGCCCTCCGGGCRCAACGTGTGCCAGTGGCAAATCACTGCCACTTCTCTGTGGCATGATCAAACCCAAAATGTCTCAGCCACAACAAGGGAAAAGTGGCAACACAAGAGGCTGGAGACTCCCCCAGCCCAAGGGGATGCAGAAACCCCATTTGTGCAAATCTTTAAAAAGAGTTTGTTTTTCACCTGATGTCAGTTTTGGAATTGGGACCAAGTGGTTTTTTTATATATATATATATATACACACACACACACATATACACATGCTATTTGCTCCAATACAAACGCCTTTGCAGCCTAGAAGCAATTCTCTAGCAGGGTATGCTGCAGGCTGCTGAAACATAGGATTGTTTTTTGAAACCATTAAGATTTAAATTGAATTGTTTATCATTATAGACCACAGTAGCATTACGGTATGCAGATTTATTCTGGGGAAAGGGAACATAACAATGTTTACATAGCGATAATGAGTTGTAACAGTGTTTAACACAATCTGTAACTCACGGCTCTTAGTACACACGCATATATACATAACCCTCCCTAATAACGTATATGTGCCCTACTGAATCTGCAGCCCACTTGGGAAAATTCAAAGTCCTTTTAGCAATAGCCCACTTCTGCCTCTATTTCCAGCAGACCATCCCCCTGCAGTGGGCATGCCACTAACCAGAGGGCCACTGACCCAGGTGTCCTCACACCTGGAGCACAGCATGGTCAGCCTAACCCAGGTGTCCCCACCAAGCAGAGCAAACAGAGGACTTGGGAGATGCTTTCAACACTACCAAGCAAGGGAGGGGTGTTGGCATCACACACATATCTACATTACAGCTGAGCTGTTAACACTCAACATTATCACCATTTTTATGGTTTTTCAAGGCTTGAGAAGGCAGATCTTCTTATATCATAGGTCACAGCTCCACACAACAAAAGCTAAGATGAGGTCTTGTGTTTCTTAAAGCCCTGCCCCCAGCAAAGGTCTGCACATGACTTACTGGGTTATGTAAAAAACACACATAGCCTCTGGGAACAAGGACTTACGGAGCAGCCTCCAGCACCATCCCACATCTCCAGATGTGGGGATGCACAGAGGCTCCTGCCGCATGCTCCTTCACCGCCCCAGCACCCAAAGCCAGATCAGCATTTTAGAAAGCACATCTGCATCCATAGCTCTCCACCCTCCCACCCCCCAAAAAAACCTCCCCAGCACCTCTCACCTTGGGAAAGCCTCTGCTTTCCTTCCCACTGCATAGCAGGCATCCCCATACAAGTCCCTCTCTCCATGGTAAAACAGATGCGTCCTTGGGCTGGATCCAGCCCTTTACCTTCTCACCACTTGGCAGCCAGTTCTCCCAAATCTGCTGCAGCTGGCTGTCCAGTGAGGACTTGCTTGGTCTCACCCGTAGCTCAGCTCCTATGGGCCCAGCTCCATGGGCTCCGGGGCCTCTTGCAGATCCAGACCAGCTGCATAGCCTTGCTTAAAACACCTGAGAAAACTGCCAGGGAGAGTCACACGAGCTAAGGAAGGTAAAAGAGGGGATGTGGTTGAGATGRACCCACTCCCAGCTCAAGGATTCAGAGGAAAATGCTCCAATACAGAAAGCTAATGGGACAATCAGGGCACTGGAAACATCATTGAGGTCCCCTTCCCAGGCGTGATGGAGGTCAACCCTCCCCACCTGGCTGATGACAGGTCAGGAGGTGAACCTTCCCCACCCAGCCGATGACCAGCCAGCAAACTCTCCTCAGGTGTCCAGCTGGGGGTGGTGAACACCTTACTGCCTGGCCTAGAAGCTCTCAAGTCTCAGCTAATCAGCACGTGTATTAACCAGTAAATACCTGCTTTATACTTTTTAAGGTGTGTCTATCCTTCTTGCAAAGTCTCTGTGTGCACTATATAAGCTGCCCAAGCCAAGTAACCCACTGAAACTCATGTGACTTTGGGGCACTGTGGAGCCTAGGAACATCTGTCCACCGTGGCATGTCAAGCCATTTCTAATGGATGTGGACAATGTCCCTAGCGTTGGTGGTTTCCAAAACCGTGTTCTCCTGAGTTCCCACCCCATTCTCCCCTGAGCCTCCCCAGCAGTGCTCAAGGAAAGCCCAATGCTAAATTAAAAGCTTCCCTACTTCAATACCTGAGCTAGCAGAGATGGAGAGGTGACTCCCCAAGAGGTCCTGGACAGGGCACCCTGCTCCTCCTGAAATCAAAGATGTTTTTAATGGCTTCATTACTGTGCTAATGGCCAGCTACTGGTCCCCAGCCACAGCCAGCAGGACTTGTCACAGCCAAGATGGAGGTTTGCCATTAACCCCTCGCTGGGCATCCCGGGAAATTTCTTGCAGCGCTTCCAGGGGAAGCTGGAGGATTGGGCCCACCTTAGGGTTTTTTGTGGCAGTAAGGAATTAACACGAAGGGGCGATGTCTGCTCAAGTATCATTTTTCTTGATCTGGAAGTGCTTTTCCCTAATCCCACCTGGCAAGCCGAGGGAAACCCTCGAACAGGCAACCCACTGCTGGTGTGATTACGGAAAAGGAAACAATTATGTCTTACTGCTCTTGGGGCTTCTTAACTATGCCTCTCAAGAGGCTTTCAAGGAAACACAAACACAGATCACGTCTCCTCTTTTGATCACTTTTCCTCTTCTGAGCAAAATCTGCCCCAGAGAGAGGAAGACAGAGAAGAAAAGAATCACAGCTGCCCTTCCTGCACAACCCGAGGGCCTTCAAAAAATTATGCTAAAATCCCAAGTCCTCTGGCATCTGAATGGCTTTCCATGGGTCCCCCATGCCCATATGTGTTGTGATGCTTCCCCCACACCTGTGGGTCAATCCAGTGGAAGCACAACCAGTTTCTACCCCAAAATGGGGCTTGGCGACTGGCTTTCCATCCCAAATTCTTCTATTTACGCATCTAACCCCACTGGCCACCTGCATTTCATCTAACGAGCAGATGGCTTTTCCTCCCCAGCAAGACTTTCCAGTTTTGCTCACGTATCATCAGACTCCTCTGTTACCCGCGCTCAGGTAACATCTCACTTTGCTCTCTTTCCCCCAGAGAGACTTTTTCGTGACCCCTTTTTAGTGATGGTCACATGAAGGTGCATGACACTTCATTTTTTGGAGCTGATTTGCTCCTCCCACTGTCACAATTTCGGGGCAGYGGCATTTATTTGATTGCTGAATTATTTCAAACCATTTTCCTGTGGAGTCCAAGGTGCTCGGTGGCACGCTGGTATTGAGTCTGAAATCTAATGTCACCGATGATCAAATCTTACCAATCCCTTATGACAGATGAGATAGGATGGCACACGAAAGACAGAAAAATCCCTTTGATGATAGGGAAAAAATCCAATGTTATATGTGCCTGTCACTCCCGAGCTCTGCCCAGGAGGTCAGGAGAAGCAGCAGACCCCAAACCTTCTCTGGGTACTGTGCTCCATGGTAGGCGGTCATAACTGGCTTTTTTTGTCTGGTTCTTTTTTAAAATATGCTCCAAAATCTGCATTTGAACCCCTGAATTCAGCAGAAAGGTGGATACCAGAGCGCAGAGATTTCCTTGGGAGCAATCACATTTTTGGGCCAAGAAATGGGTGAACGCAGCAGCGTCTCGGTGAGACAGCGGTTGCGCTGAGCAAGGAGCGAGATGCTGCTCGTGTTGAGGGAGCAAGGCCCCCGTTATCTACCCACTGCACAGGAATACCTAATGCTTTTAAAGCTGAGCAAACACCAGAATGGCACTTTTCCAAACCTGAAGCGTCAGCAACACCTAATCGTAAACGCTTCATTTAACATGCCTTGAAACAAAGCCCGAGGTTGCCTTAAATGTAGTTCAGCATCAGCGTAGGCAAAGGCTGCTATAGTGGGGGTCAGCTTTAGGACTGGCAAACCTGCAGGCTGTAGTATGGTCATGGTCCAGCATTGAGGTGAGAGATAGCCACAGCAGGATGCAATTGCAGGGATGGATCCTTATGCTGGGACACTAAACTTGCACGTCATATGAGAAATTACTCTGCCAAACCACCGCGGTACCCATTTCATTACTGTTAGGGTCCAGAAGGATGTTAGCAGAGGTAAACATTCAGTTCGGCTGTTGCATCAACAGATGCGGCACGATGCCCCGAGGACCACAATATCTGGATGCTCAGAGGTTACCACACCTGGAAGCCACCCCTCGCAGAGATTCGTGGCCGCTGAATTTATTTGCAGCCTTTTCTAGGTGCAACAAACCCTCCCCAAAACCTGCATTGGCTTTCCTCGTTGCAAGTATATTTAGCCTTTGCTCGGACGATGTTTTCATAGTGATTCCTGCAAACCCGCAGTTCGCAGGCTATGTGCACTTAGGCCACCAGCGAGAGGGATTTATCACTCCTGCCATCTTCCTCCAGCAACCCAAAACCTCCTGTTGAAGGCAGGACTGGCACAGGGCTGTGTCCCTTCTACCAGCATCCCTGCTGGGGTCAGCAGTGGCAACGGGGACGGATCAGCTGGGAAAGCCTTTGGCGTGGAGCGAACGAACTGCCGACAAAATGGTAGCGTGGGGCCAGCCCTGAAGCCGCGATCTGACTTCAGTCTTTTGCATTTATTTACAAAAAAATAGGCCTGGGTAGGTGCCGTCAGAGCGGCGGTGACCCAGCTATCTGGTCAAAGGCCTGCAGGGAGCCAGGAGATAGAGTGGGTTAACGTTTAACCCGCAGGGACTGTAAACCAGCCCCGGGACTGCTGAACCTTTGGAGTTTGATATGATGATTAGGGAATAACCAGAGTGACACGTTGCAAACTCTCCATAATCAAGGAGACCTTTTTCCCGGGTGGTGATCTCCAAAATTGCTCAGGTACGCGGCTGCTCATCCTACCCCGAGGTTTGGGGCGCGGGGACCGGGTCCCTCGCGAAACGGGGCTTTTGGCCGGGATGGGGAAGGAGCAGCTCCATCGCACGCCTTCCCCCCCCCCATGGTGCCCCACCATCAAATTCACGCCTCGGGTACTGCCCGACACCGGTGGGGCCGGACGGGGGGGGCCGGGACCCCCCTGCACCGCGCGGCTGGACCCACGCACCGGCACAGCCCTGCGCCGCTCGCCTTGATTTTTTGATGAGCGAGGTGGGGAGAGAAGGGCTCCTCGGGGGCCTCGGCATAATTTTTGTCTGGTGGCAGCAGCAAGGAGCTTTTTTTACCRCTTTCCCCCTGCCGATCGCCAGTGGTTGCCAGAAAAGCAAAGCCAGACAAGGTGGAGGGGGGAGGAGGGATTTTCCCTGCGATAATTTGGTCTCGATTTGTTAAAGCGCAACTTTCTAGGGCTAATCATTAGAGATCTTTCCAGCCGAGTTGTTATTCCTCCTTCTCTTTGCAAAAGGTCGGTCTCCATATCAAAGGCAATCGCTGCTCCTAAAAAATCTCAATTTTCCCAAATCTCTTCAAACTAGCAGGCTTTCTGCCCAATACATAATGCTTCTCTTCAGCTATTTTCCCTTGGCGGAATAGGAGGCTCAGGTGGGAGCAGGCACGGGAGGGAGTTTGGCTTCAAAGCATCCGGCACGTGATGCTGCAAATAAAACGGGGGGGAAGGAGCCTGGGCTCGGCACCAGGTGCCCTTCATCCTCAGAAAGGGCTTTTTGGGGCATGTTGTGTGCATTTGGTAACACGACTGCAAAATCCACGCACGAGAGGAAAGGTGTTTCGAAGAGAGAAGCCGCTTCCCAAGCAAAAGAGGTTGAGCAAAAAATTTGCCGGTTTATACATGTAATATTTTCCCAAGGCTCATGTACTGCAAAGTGTGCAGCACTCTTCCATTACTTTGAATTTATCCTGCTTTCCTGCAAATACCTATGAGTTCCTACTTTCTGTGGGACCACCTGAGCTGGAAAAAAAACCTAGAAAGCAAAGGGACTAAAGCCTCGTGCCGTGTTGCTCAATCGGACTCCGTCCCGCAGCGTGTCTCACCCCAGCAAAGAGCTGGTGGCAGCTTGCAAAGCTTCAAGTGTTTGTTTTTAGGAAGAATATGAAGAATGCTTTGTGTTTTTTATATATATATATATATATGAATATATATTGCTTGGAGCCTGAAGGAAGGAAAAAAACCCCAAAACCTTGAAAAGCAAGCTGATAACCTAAAGGAAGATAGTTTCTCTAGTAACTACCTATTTGGGTTATTAAGAGTAAAGAGTGAATATCCTTATCCAGTCTTTTCAAAGGCCATTATTCTTTGCGAGGAGCGGTTGCATCGGGGGGGTACCAGTGCAAAACAGCCTTCATTAAATGTGTCCAAGTGGCTCAACACATTCAAACACGAAGGTGTATTGATCCGCCCAGGATAAACACGGTTTCGTTATCTCATTCATGGAAACAGTAACCAGGTTTCCCCAAAAGGGCTGCGAAGGGGCAAGCTCAGGGTGCAAAAGCGGTGGGGGAAGAGAGCAGGGTCCGGCTGCAAATCCCACCTTTCCTCCTCTCAACAAAAATCCCAGCACGGGAGACATCCCTTGAATGGGGAAACCGATTCCCCCTTTTCCAAACAAATAACCCAAAAGCAAAGTAAAATCCATGTTTTTTGGGTAAAAGCTTCTGGATTCATCTTGCTCCTGGCTGGATGTAGCAAAGCCATAGGATCTGCCTGCAGTAGCTGGCAAGGAAACCATGTGTAGAAGTAGTCATGGAGAGGTGAAGCAGTATTATAAGTTTGTTTCTTGTCGATATGGGCTTTGCTAGGCATAAAAGTATCTTTTCTTGCCTTGGCATTTTAAAGCTTTAATAGAAACCTAAAATACATGAGAGTGTTCAATGGAGAGAGGAAAATCGAATGAGATGATGCTCTGATTTAAGATAAAAGATAAACCTTCCTTTTCTAATGGTGTGGGGTTCTTGGTTCTGTGACCGTGTTAACTTGGTAGGCTTGTTAAAATTTCTGTCAAAAATGAGGATGAAATGCACCTGGACAGTTTGCACCTCTGAAGGTCCTAATTTCAATATAAACATCTGAATAAAATGCAACCTCCCCCCCCCCTTCTTTTTTTTTCTTTTCTTTTTAGCATAATGGTCATTATTAACAGCAAGTCATCTAAGGGTCAAACCCCTGAAAATGGTTGAGTTTCAGAACAATTATTTCTATTAAGTGTGGTTGGTTGTTTTTTTTTTAAATAGTGCTAAAAATACTGCCTTAATTTGCTGCAGTCATTCATACTTTCCAACAGCAGCCACGGAAGGGGAGTTTTCTCCCTGTGAGGGTGGATTTGCTAATTGATTAATGGCCCAGGGAACAAAGAAGGAGAGAAAGTAATCATGTTTCCCCAGGTCCCGTGACACCACCTCTCCTCCCTTACCCTTAACGATAAAAAAAAAATAGCCCAGCACACCAGCATCACTGCAAGGACTGAGGCTGACGCCTGGAATAAGGGGAAAGTGCTGAAATCCCACCAGTTTCAGAGAAAAAGCATCCCACCGTGACTTGTATCCTGGAAATAGTCTGGATGCACTGGTGGATATGGACTCTTGGGTGGCGGAGGTGGGAAAGTGCCCTGTCCAAAAAGGTGTTTAGATGTCCTCAGGCCAACGGAGGTAGGAGAGAAGGGGGGAGAGAAGAGGTGCTTGGAAAATTGGGGGCTGGAAAGCCTGTTTTACTGTGCTTGGGATTTGTTGTGTTG
The DNA here is from genome assembly GCA_035582835.1 of Phoebastria nigripes. Classification (NCBI taxonomy): domain Eukaryota; kingdom Metazoa; phylum Chordata; class Aves; order Procellariiformes; family Diomedeidae; genus Phoebastria; species Phoebastria nigripes. The sequence continues at coordinate 124,453 of JAYKAV010002981.1, forward strand.
GGATTTATACCTCTTAAAAAAGAGAGGTATGATTTCTGTTTCCATCCCAGGGAAACCCAACTGACGGACGAAAGCTCTCTAGCAACAAGGCTTATAAATTAGCTGTGAATGACTTTGGGCTGGTAATTAGTAGGAGGGACCTAATTTCTAAGAGTGGCACTACAAAACCAGATTGGGGTAGGCGCATTGGGTCATCCACGTGCGCGTCCGAGCCCTGAGCATGCAGCGTTGTCCAGCCCCGGCCTCCGATGCTCCTCCTGAATCAGGAGTGGGGACTTGCAGAGTAACTCGGGCTGGAGGTACCCTGGGGTGGGGGTCTCCAGCCAGACCCCGCTTCCAGCAGGACCAATGCCGCGGCTGCAGCAGGCTGCTGAGGGCCGTGGTCCAGGCAAGTTGGGGCACCCCCGGGGATGGGGATCCTCTGCCACTCGCACAGGGAAGGGCTGTTTCCTTGGGGCCAGCTGGGCTTTCTTCAAAGGTGGCAGTGTGTGGTAGCACTGGGCACAGATGAAGGGCAGATCATCGTTAACACACACCCCGAGAGCACGGTGACTGATTTTTCTGGCACTTTCAAAAAATGTGTGGCAGTCTCCAACACCGGATTTCGCAGTGGCTGTGATTAATACCTTGCGCAACCTTGAACGCTCTTGCTCCCTTATTCCTAGTGGATTGCTTGAGCATATGCTGGAGTACACCAATGTCTAGACATGCTGGTCTAGAGCCTAAAAAATTTGCAGGATGCCTTACGAGAAGAGCCCAGAAGAGCTCGCCTGGTCTTATCTAATAAGGCAGAAGCCGAAGAGGGATATTGCTCCTGCTGTAAATGCATCAGCCAGGGAGATGCTCTATTTCCATCCATCCCCCAGCCCCGCGCCTTGTGCTTGCTGCTCAGCGTGAAACCATCACCTGGAGGGAGATGTTACTGGAAATTACTCCTCCCCGGAGGAGAGGTACAGAGACGCGTGGCCTTTAAGGCTCCACGTGCAAATGCATTCAAAGCAGCAGTGGCTGAGACACCCAGCCCATAGGGAAGTGCAGCGTGAAATAGTGCAATTTGCGGGGGAGGGGGGAGAAAAAAAAGGCTCTTACACTACTCATCTATCTAGGTCGCGGCTGGGGACAGGCTGGAAACCTCAGCCGCTATGGAAAGCCGCCGAGGTTTGCCTGGCTGCAGTCCAGCCGCTTTCCCGGCACGGAGAGGAGACGCTGCCGGCGTGGGGCGATGTGCCTGCTGGCTGCAGGCAGCCCGCTGCCTGCTTCTGCGCTCCGACACCCGGGCAGCCTCCCTGTCGGGAAGCGGGTTGCTGCAGCACTGATATACCTGATAGAGAAGAAAAAAATTATGAAATCCGAGGCGGTGAATATTAGAGATATCTGCATAGCGCAGCCATCCCTTTTCGTCCCCACCTCTGTCCTGGCCTTCAGGTAYGTAAGGATGGGCTCAAGTCCAGACATGAGGGCTAACTGAGACTCGTGGAGCACTGTGCAAATTTGCACCAAGTGCTGCAATTTGATTGCTCAAACCGCTGATGAAAGTAGGATGCAGCAAAAGCAAAATATAAGGGGCCAAATTTGCAGTACGCCAGAGCTTTCCTCTGTAGGGCGCATATAGGGTGTCTCTGCCCAGGCAGGGGAAGATGCAAAACCAATTTGGATTTTAATTGGTTTTTTTGAACGACCTCTTTTTCCTTCTTAAACAGCCTGGGAAAGCGTCTGACTTGTTTTTGCACAGCAGCGTGCTAATCCTGCCCCGTGCTGTGCTGAACTCCAGCTCCGGAGGAGTCGGCAGGCACAGAAACCACAAGCATCGATGGGGTTTTGCTGCCGCCCTCAGCAAGGGCAAAACAAAACAATAATGGGGCTCCAGTTGCTGCAGAAAACATTCATTTTGGAATTGGAGACAGGAGAGAACTGTTCCATTGGACAGTCCATCTCCCAGCCCCTGCACATTGGTAGTAATTAAAACACCAGAGAACCTGGGAGCACGGCAAAAAAAAAAAAATCAGAAGGGTCTCACAAACCTCAGCAATAAATAGCTCCAAAATCTGGCGTTAGAGATGTCTCTATTTCCAAGTATTTAAGTCGTGGTCTCTGGAGCTCAGTGTGGCAGAGCCTGAGTGACAGAAGGCTGAGATCCTCCAAACACCTGGGCTCATGCCCCATTTTTGGCACTGAGAATAATCCATCTACTTAAATTTAAAGCACCTCTTTAAATCTTCTAGGATACAAAGATATAGGAGCACAGAGCAAGTAATATCCAAAGGCGAAGTGGCCAGCCTCAAACCTTAGCTCTTCCCTCAATGAACCCCAAAAGCAGCATGTGCTAGTAAAAGATTTTGGTGTTAAGCAGCCAGTTATTGGAAAAGGCTTTTTCTGTTATTTCCATAGCATCGTGGCACCCTCAGAAAATCTGCCAAAGCGGGATACGTTGCACTTCTTTACCTGCATTTCTTTACGTGCGATGCTCGTGTTATGTGCAGTAAGAGACCTGCTGTACAGGGGGATTTTTTAATTTGGCATTAGCTCAGGGCACAGCCACAGCAATCCATCCTCCTTCCACCTCTCTGCCTCCCCCCTTTGCTATTCTGGATTTTCCTTCTCCCCCACCCAGCATCCCCACCACCATCCATGCCCTTCCCTGTCCCTGTGCCATGGGGGGTCCCAGGGTTCCCCGTCCCCCTCATCCCCAGTACACCCACACCGGCCCCTTTTGGCCCTGTTTGCTCTCCAAGTAAGCCTGGGAGTTACCATTGGCTTTTGTTGCCTCCACCTTTGTACAACTGAAAGCAATTTAAGGCAATAACAATCATTTTGGATGACACGATGTAGCGATTTCCTGCTATGGAGTTCTTAGTCCTACCAGCCCACAGCACATGCCCTGGCTACGAGGACCCAAGGAGGCAACTGGTTTTGCTCTTGCTGGTGTTCAGCATCAGCCCATCATCACGAGTACTCAAGCTCAACATTGCACCTGCAGACCCTGTTTCTATGCCTGGCTCATTCATACAAATGGTTTTTGCACAAGCTCAAAGCTCAGCATGCAGGAAAAACGGGGCAGCCTGAAATTATTAGGTAGCGAGTCCATCTTATAAATGCCCCTCTGCCAGTGTGTAACCCAATTCAGATTCAGATTTCAGCTTTATGGTGTTCTCAACCCAAAAACAAAGCTTAAAAAATCTTTAATGAGATATGACCTAAAACTACAGCTCTGAATCAAAACATCTAAACCCAAGGTTGTTCCACCCCTGAACCTAGATACAGATCTGAAGTTCTCCCATGTTCTTGATTTTTAAAAATAGGCCAAATCTGGACCTAGGTCTTGTTTCTCATAAAGTGCCGGACATGGCTTGTACAAGGTTCCCTTCCCAGCATCAACAGGATGCAATGGCRTGAAGGACTCATCGTCATGTACTCAGCACAGGATTAGGCATCTTACATGTGTTTCCCTCCTAAGACATGTGCACCAATACGTTACAACATCCCTCTGCGTTTCACTGGAGTGCTGTCCAAAATCTGACTGTGGGTTTAAATGCTATTTATTTTCATGCAACATGAGGGGGATATTTTTGCTTTTTCCACGGTCTATGGTGTTTTGTTTTTATCTCAAAATAACTGATTTAGGAAGAACGATCCTGTTAACTTTCTCAGGAGGGTGGACTTTCTCCTCCTAGCCGTATTAATTTATTTAATTTATCTTAAATTTGATTGCAGTGAGCACCCCTAATTAACCTGATTTTTTGCTGATAATCACTCACAATGGAATCAAATCACAAATCCGGGGATGGATTGACCGGCACACAGAAAGAAGCTGCCCTCCGTGCGTTAATTCAGCGAACGGGATATAATTTGATCCAGGTAGGAACCCACGGTCACATCCTTTTGTGCGCAGTGTCTGGCTTCATTCTGAAGCGATGCATTGGATCGGGGGCTTGAGCAGCGAATCCGTACGCATGAAGTGCTCCTTGCTCATTCTTCTTCTCTCTTTTTTTCTCTAACATATGTGCTGCACGTAACTACATGCAATAGATGCTGTCTTTTATGAAGCAGGATCTTATTCCTCCAGGAATTCTTTGCCCGATGCCAAATTATGATAAGGGTGGAAAAAAAAACCCTGAGCACTGCTAAATGTTGGGAAAGGTTGGGATTGCTGTCTCAAAGCCATGGCTGCAGCGGTAGCGTAGCAAAGAAAACCCACTAAACAAAGTTTCAGAAGAGCGTAGGTCCAGAGTTGGCCATAGGAAGTCCAACACGTCACCACCAGATCTGCCTTTTGTACAGACCCTCACACATGTACAAGTGCATGTGAGGCAGGTGCCTCACCTGCCCGAACACCAAAGGTTTGTTCCCAGTTTGGTCTTCAAGGTCTCCAAGTGCAAAACTTCCTCTGGTTAGGGCAGGTGGAGACTGGGCATGTCCTTCAAAAGCCATCTGAAGAAGTCTTTCTCAGTTAGCATGACAAAAACAAGCTAATTTTTTGAAAGCGTTGGACACTAATATGACTGACGTTGCATCCTGGAAGAAGTAACTGAAAACACTGAATTTTAGGCAGGTGGCTGCCTTGAACTTTGCCTTGCTTTGCATAGCACTAGAGGGCACAACAGCCCAAAGCAAAAACTGAGACTCCTGGGAAAAAGCATTTTCCTATACCCCTTAACCCTGTGTGCGCCCCAGGACCAGGCCAGAAGCTGGGTTTGTTGCCCTTGAGGAGGATTTCTGCTGTACCTGACCCAGAAGATAAGTAACTTCTCTGTGTCTTATATTTACCGTGACTTTCTTTATCCTGGTCTTCAGTTTTTCATACTGTCACATCTGGCTATAGCTCATTCCTAAACCACAGATTTCAACCCCCAGCCCCCCCCCACCCACCCCAACAACTTCTTTCTCCCTACCTTTTCCATTCCAAGCTTACTATTTTATCTTTTTTTTTTTCCCCTCCTAATTTCCTTTTCCACGTCTCTTTGGGCTTTTCTTCCAACCTATCTATTGGTGCAGCCAAACACCTTCTTCCCCAATGCACGCCAGGGTCACTCATCTTTGTGAAGTAGATGATGAAGTCCTCCTTTCCTCCAGACACCTTGTCAAGATGAGTTTGTTGAGATGCTGCCTTCAAGCCACAAACGAAACCACTGCAGATTGAGGGAAGACTTTATTTCTTGCTGTGCCTCCTTGCATACCAGCTCCCACAGACATTGACAAAATGAAAAAAAAAGAACTGTTTGATTGTCTCTCACTTGGCTTAAAGTGGGACAGTAAGACTCCTCTGACCATTTTCAGACCATTATTGATGAGCTCAGCCTTCCTCCAGCTGACACGCCAGTGAAGATCGCAGATGACCGCAACAACACAAAACACAACCATCACTTTTTGTCTTCACCTAATGGGCTGAGAGACAGAAAAATCCCACGCCAGCAACATGCTCAGTTCAGCCAAACTGGGGGCAGAAAAATAGCCTGAAACATCATGGTCTTCCTGTTAGATTTGCTATAAGAATTCATTCATAAATTCAAATGTCCCTGTGACTCCATCACTATGCTGAAAACACTTGCAAAACAGGAATGAGCATGGATAACTCAGAGCCTGTTATAGGCTCAGGAAAACTGAAAAAGCTCGTGGTATATTCTTATTTCCCTGCAAGGATCCCTGTTTGCTTACGTGCTTTAGGCCTTCCTCTTAAGTCAGCCGTACAGGCACTCACTTGCCTGGAATAATCCCAGAGTGGGAAATGACTACAGAAATGATCAGGGAGCCAAAAATAGAAAAACGACTAGAGTCCCAGCTCCCCAGGAGCAGGGCATTGCTGCAGGACAGGGGAGGGAGAGGGAAGGAGAGAAAGGAAGGAGGTGGAAGGAAGAAAGGAGGGAAGGAAGGAAGGAAGGAAGAAGGAAGGAAGAAGGAAGGAAGGAAGGAAGGAAGGAAGGAAGGAAGGAAGGAAGGAAAAGAGAGAAAGGGGGGGATGGAGAAAAATAGAAAGAAAGGAAGGAAGGAAGGAAAGAAAGAGGGAAAGAAAGAGAGAAAGAAAGAGAGAGAAAGAAAGGGGGGGGAAGAGAGGAAGAGAGGAAGAAAGCATGAGAATGAAGGAAAGAAGGAAAACAAGACATACAGGAAAGATTATTAAAAATAGGAGAAGAGAACAGACGCACACTCACCTAGCAAAAACATAGCAAAAAGAGGAAATATTGGCTGGTCTTCACATCTTTGAATATTATTCAGGGCAAAGACTTGCTCCCTGCCTAAAGAAATTCCTGGGTAGGCAGGCATCATCTTTTGCCCCTCGCATGGCCTCCCACCATCAATGGCCCTCCTCTGTCCCCCGCTGTGGGGCTGCTTCTGTCATCTCCTCTGCCCAGACCTCCTCCCCTGCTGGGCTCCTTCTGAAGTGCCTGGCACTGTCAGAGAAAGGGCTTCATCGCTCCTGGGTGTAGGAAGGTGTGGGCTTTGGGGTGCACCATTTCTCCATGCCCATCTCCAGGCCCAGGTCCTCACCACGCCTTGTGCCAGGCATTGCTACCTCTTCGCTAAGCCCAACTGCTGGCACAAACATCTTTTTTCAAGGGCGTTGAGCAGCTCCAGCATCACCTACTGCCAATGACGCCTCGGGCTCCCTGGCTGACCCCTTTCACTCTGTCCACGTCTCTCTCCAAATTTCTACCTTCCTCCCCAGTTTTCCCTCTATGTTAGCACTTTCTGAGGTCCAGATGCCTTCTGCTTCTGGAAAGCCCTTCTGCTTTCAAACATGATCCTTCCAGTATCTTTTCTTTGCTCTGTAGAGTAGGAAGCTCTCCATCAATTACTAAAATAAGAGGCAATATCATTGCTAACAAATGTTTATGATTGGATGAAGAATCATGACAAGTTATAAATTTTGCAAGTGTTATATTACGTGGTCCATAACTAATACACAGTCCACAGAGATTCGCCTCCCATAGCCAAGAAGACCTACATTTTCCAAGGAGGTATTTGACTGTCTCCATCTTGGGCATCTGAAGTAGCAATTGAGTTGCAGAGCATACACTGATGCATGTTCCTTAGCAAAACTCAGCTAGTACAAACCAGACCCTTCTCCAGTACATCACCAGCATACTAACTGGGTTATCAAAGCCTTTCAGTACAGGTATGGCAGTGGGGCAGCCAATGCACACTACGTTATCTCTGATGAGTCTGTAAAGGATTGCTCCTTGAAGGGAAGGAGGGCGTCTGCCTCCAGCCCACTGGTAACGGAGCGTGTCTAAAGTGTCATTCCCTGGGAAGGGGTTGGTTACATCCACATTTAAAATCTAAATCTAAACCGTTCTTTTATTTTTCTCCATGGCAGGAAAACGGGCAGAGGAAATATGGAGGCCCACCACCTGGCTGGGATGGCCCTCCACCGGAGAGGGGGTGTGAGATCTTTATTGGGAAACTGCCCCGAGACCTCTTTGAAGATGAACTTATACCACTGTGTGAAAAAGTAAGACTTTATGGCAGGTAGTTGTATTGCAGAGGTTAGTGATGATCAAAGCTTCATTTCAAGGCTGAACTGGAGATGATTTGGCTCAGACTACCGGTGGAGCTGTGATGTGATATAGTCAAGGAAGCACCCAGTCTTGTTTAAACACCTCCCATCTTGCTGACAAACCTTTTTCTTTCTGTTTGCAGATTGGTAAAATCTACGAAATGAGAATGATGATGGACTTTAATGGCAACAACAGGGGCTATGCCTTTGTGACCTTCTCGAATAAACAGGAGGCGAAGAATGCAATAAAGCAACTCAATAATTATGAAATTAGGTAAGTGTGGCAAACACCTTCCCATCAACTTTAAATCATATATATTAATCTATTTTTTTACGTAAGGCATATTTTTCCTTGCAGCCCAGAGGAAGGTTATTTAGATACCTAAACTTTAAGAGGAAATCACCTCTTGTCTCCCTGTGCAGTCATTGCTTTATGCCGTAGTACAAAGGCAGTATGTAGGACTCATCAGAGCCAAAATCTTTTGCAGGAAATTTCTTCCTTACAAAAAAAAAAAAAAATCTACCAGAACATTGGAAAAAATATTTTGCTTTGGATCAAATTAACTTTCGCCTAACCATTGCTGTTTATTTCATGTTCCCCTCTGGGCTGTTTTTTGTTGATTTATTCATATTCACAGTCTCTCTTGTGATCTATACTGCAGATATGTTCTGGGAGACAGAGCAATTGCAAAAAATGGTGAAATAGGACGGAAACCAATTGGCAAAACGGTGACATTTCCTAATAGATAGGAACAGAAAAAGCCCTCATGTTTGTGACTAGAAATTGGGAACAAAACACCCAGAAATCAACAACATATGGGCCCATCAATATGTTTTGTTTTGATTTCAACCACACTTAATGGTTTTTTCCAGTTCAAAGTGGGATGAGTAGATGCCTTTGCTTAGAAGCATTTAGAGATAAACCATTCTGGCAATTTTATGGCTTTCGTTTTTGTTTTTAATAAAAAGASATGCTTGTGAATTGCTTTACTAGCAACCATAAGGATGAGCAGGTCACAAGGCACACAGGGAGGGCTTGGAAACGTGATTTGTATCAGAGGTTGGAGGGTCTTAAAGATCAGGTTTCATCCACCTCCACCTCCTCTGCTTACTTCCCTTGTTCCAAAGACTCCTCTAAAGAAGTTTTTAACTTCTCAAGACCTGCAAGAGGTACTTGGACCACGAAGAGGTGAGCAAAGTGCACATAAGGAAATTTTTACTTTGGGGTCTGCACAACAGCTGGCRTCAGAAAGCCCCCAAATGGTGTCGCTCCATGACAAGGGATTTTCTTTCCCCAAAACCTCAGCTGTGAGGCCCAATGGTGACTGGAAAGCTGCAAGTCGCTGGTGAACACAACAAATCCTGGCTTATACTGGTGGCAACACAAGAGTCACTGCTGTGACCATGGGTGGTAGGTACAGTTGCCTGGTAGCAGCCATTTTTGCAAATAGCAAAAGGGAGAATCCCAGGAAGCAAAAGCAAAATTTGGCTTTGGTTTCTCCCTGATCTCAAATCCTTCATTTCAACTGTGCTGCCTTACTTTGATGTCAAATCTAGCAGAGTGGCAGCCTTCACGTTAGCTTTTGCATTGAGCAAGACCGCTTGAATATCCCAAACAACATATGCCACAGGAGCAGGAGGCCTTGTGTTTGACCTTGTGTTTTGGGACAAAAGGGGGGGTTTATTTTAATTTTTTCCTTTCTTTGAGAACTGATCCTGACTCCTGACAAACCAGCAATGTTGTTTATACTCAGGAATGGGCGTCTCCTCGGAGTCTGTGCCAGCGTGGACAACTGCCGCCTGTTTGTGGGAGGGATCCCCAAAACGAAGAAGAGGGACGAAATTTTAGCAGAGATGAAGAAAGTCACAGACGGAGTTGTGGATGTCATTGTCTACCCTAGTGCAGCCGATAAAACCAAAAACCGGGGTTTTGCTTTTGTGGAATATGAAAGCCATCGGGCAGCAGCCATGGCCAGGAGAAAATTGCTCCCAGGTTAGTACAGATGGTGAGGGTGGTAGGGATGGCTTCATCTCAGGGGTCCCCATGTACACGTTGCTCTGTGKTGAGACTGAAGTCTCCAGAGGACCCAGGTACCCAAGGAAGCGAATGCTGCTGGGTTTTCCCTTCTCGGCTGCTAGAGACACGCAGTGCAAGGAGGGACCCCAATATGCCATGGCTGGCTGATGGAGTCACCCTGGCTCTGGGGTGCAGGGTGGGCGATTCGCTACAGATGCTGATGTAGCACCATGCTCATTATCCATGCTCTTCATTTAGGAGCTTGAATTTATTAAAAATACAGCTAGATGGGTTTAGCTGTGTGTATCCATACAGCTCTGTTGTAGGATATGTATTATCCTGTGGTTATCTTGCGTTATATATAAAATATAGCCTCAATTATGGCCTCTCAGAGAGAATCACTCAGGAAAGCATCTAAGAACATATTCAGTCTTGAGAATATACTGAGGATGTTCCTGAAAATGGATATTTTCTGTGTAGGAAGAAAACTTCAAATGAGGAATTGCTTTAGGATTTAAACAATATAAAGAATAAGTCTATGCAATTTAGCGCTGGGAGACATTCAAAGACCATTGTGAAGCAGAGAGAGGTTTGGCAGGTGTTAGATAAAGGAGTCACTTCACATTAAGTGCATTTGCAGTGATTTCACCATTTTCTCATGCTTTCTTATGCGCAGCAGCTCCTCCTCTGCTTTGTCGAACCCAGCTCACCTGCTGGTGAAAGAATCCAATAAACCTTCTGTTTTGAGACTTGTTCATAACCCACCAGCCTTCTTGCACTCTTTCTATACGACAGGCCACGAAACATCCCGAGTAATTTAAATCCTTTTTTCTTATTGTAAAAAAATGAGCATGAYTTTGAGCGCTGAATACGCTTAGCTATTGTGGGATACCTCACAATGATTATTTTTCCTTTTGTTCTGCATTTTCTGCATCAGTTTAGCATCTCCCTGATTGTGGGAGCACATTCAGCTGGTCTGTGCTTCAGCACAACTTTTCCATGGTTTCTATATCGAGAACGAAGGAAGGAGCAGGCACAGCCACAGCTGCCGACGGCAGCCTTGAGGGAGCAGAGCACTTGAAATTCTGAGCAAAGACAGCGAGACAGATGGAACAAGCACGTAGCCCTGAACAGACACGTGCAATGCGCTAGTGATTTCCAATTTAGAGACATCTCAGTAAACAGTTTGGAGAATTTCAAAGGCCTGAGCAGTAGCCAGAGTCTTCTGATGTTGCGAACATACGGGAGGAACTTGAAAAAAGTTTCAAGCCAGAACAGAATGTGTCTCCAGCTGATGCATTGGATGAATGTGAGGTTGAATATCATTATCAAGACGCTTCTTTTACTCTGAGCCTCACTGCTTTTTGAGGGAGCTTTGTAGAAGAGACAGAAATGCTCAAAAAGGAAGATGCTTTTTATGAAAACTTTGTCCTGTCTCCTGGTTAAACAAGGGAGACTGGGTTTTAGCAAGAGGCTAGTGCAGGCACCAAGCTTAGCTCCTTGCTGCAAGTCAACCAGGTCATTATTTCCACTGTTGAACAGAAAATGGCAATTCAGAAAGGGGCACATGGCCTTTCATTTCAGCTGGCTGCCATTAGCAGCCATCTCTCTATTTCTGATCACTAACAGCCCAAGTCAGACTGGGCAGTGCTGAAAGCTGAACACCAGCCCAACCTCGCTCCACAAATCCCGGCTCATTCATGAGCCTTCCTAGCAGGGAGCAGCCTCTTTCCATTTAGTTTGTTAATTTTCACTTCCAATATAGAAAAACAGGTATCCAAATTCTACCCTTGCCCTCCAATTATTTTCTCTATTTTGGAGCTCCGATCCCATCTTAGATGGGTTATCCAAGCAGAGGTGCAAGATACAATGCCTTTTTTTAGATCTCTCAAAAAATGTTTTGCAGGATTCTCATTTCCCCTCTACCGGCATAGGCATCCCCAGGTTCCTTCCAGGTTTTAGCGTAATTAAGGCCWCGGAGGACCCAATCTTCATGTCATAAAGATCAGAGAGAAAGAAAGAAAAAASACRGAAAGAYCCACTTACTYTTTGGGGGACATTTGCAGAAGAGGCAGACATTTTATTTCATTATTTGGAAGGAATATCTAGCACTTACCGCTCTGCTAAGACAGAAAATGGTCCGTACTGTACATCCAAAGAACTAGCTGCTGGGCCGATTAAAATTGCTGGAGAATTAAGTGGGCCACAGATAGAGCACATGAAATGTGGGGCTCTGGATATCAGTGGGTGGCCAGATTTCAACCACTCCTGAAGAGAAAAGGGAGGAAGATCTCCCTGCAAGATGTGCAGAAGGGACAGGGAAGAAAAAGAGGAGGAAAGAGGTATCATTGCCGTCTGGAGAAGACAGGAGGTGAAGAAACCGTCACTATGTAGAGGTCCCTCTGCCTTACCCAGTGTTCTGCTGCTTATCACTGCGATTCCCACACCTTTGAGACAAGGCTGTGGCAGTCAGTTTTCATTACATATTAAACATCACTAATTGACTAATCAATTACTTAACAGATTAGGTGACTCAATGCAAATGATTATGGACCTCAGCGTGATAACATGGCGACAACGTCGCCTTTAACTACCTCTTTGTTCTTTTTATTCTCTGCCCCTCAGCGGCTCGATCCAGTGTGTACAGAGCCCATGGGCTTCTCCTCCACACCCACACCATGTTTTATGGCTCGTTACTTTTTGTGTCCCTCCTTTCTACTACTTCTGCTGCAACTTCACCCAGTGGGGACCATATGMCTTCAAATACTTGCACACAGAGACATCCTTGCTTTTACTATTTCATTTCACCCAGCTGGGACTTCTGGATCCCTTTCCTATTATCTAGGGAATGAAACTTTTGCAACCAAGAGGGATTTTTATAAGTTCATTAAAATATTTCCCTTTAGAGAGCACTCCAGGGAATGCAGACGTTAGTGAATCATGCCATATTTTCACTTCTTTAATTCTGGATGCTGCATTTCTGCAGGCATCTAAGGTATTAGCAGGAGCACGTTCAAAGCGTGACCATCTGCTTTTGGAAATGAGTTAACGAAGCAGACGTGCTTTGAGCTAGAAAGGCTTATTTTGGTCCCATTTGTAGACTTGGCCTATTCTGCTGTTCATACCGCATATGAAATAGTCTCTGAGCAGAAGTGAGAGGAACCAAAGCCTGTCTGACACTGACCATGCCAATTCCTTTAAAGGGAGGATCCAGTTGTGGGGACACCCTATCGCCGTTGACTGGGCAGAACCAGAAGTGGAGGTGGACGAAGACACCATGTCGTCAGTAAAAATTCTCTACGTGAGGAACCTCATGCTCTCGACCACTGAAGAGACAATAGAAAAGGAGTTCAATAACATCAAACCAGGTAGGAACCCATTGACACGGTAGATCCTAAATAAGTACTGCTACTGCAAATGGAAATATTTCTCCATTCATAAAATGCCAAAGGAAGAGATAAAAATAACTGTTTTTCTGCTGTAACATTTTCATGTGTAATGCCACAAAAATCGTCATTAAGCTGAAGGCTCCCACCCAACATGCACATCATGTCATCCCATTAAGGGCTGCTTAATTTCCAGCTAACAACACTACTAACCTTTTTAGGATGATTGGCAACTGGAAGAGACCCAAAGTGCTGCACGGGGATGCCTATGTCATAAAAATGATTTTGAATCATTTCAGTCTTTCTTAAAAAGAGAGAGTTGGTGAAACAGCTGGGTGATTTCAGCATTCTTCTTCTATGGCAAGGGATGATGATAGAAATAGAGTGATTTAATACAAATGCTTTTTATCTAATCTATCTAAATTCTGAATTCTATCATTTTCATACAAAACCCCCCACATTCTTCAGTAAATTTGTGAATAATCAGTGCTTATCATTTAATGCAGAATATGACAGTATTCCTTCATGGCATACATTACATGCACTTAGGGTGAGATTTTTCAAAAAACGAGTAGATTTGTTGGGAATAAAAATCCTGCTGGCTTTCAAAGGAGATTTTACTTCTGAGTTGCTCCAGCTTTAGGAAATTCCACCCAGAAAACAACAAAGTAAAAATAACCCATTTCTGCAGCTCTCCAAGCCACAGTCCATTAGGCATTGGTAACTTATGCTTGGCAATGTGAAATCGCCTTTCATCTCGTTCCTATTAACTTCCTTCTATTAATTTTTTAAAATACACTACAGAGCTTCATTTTTCCTCCACTAACTTTTCATTTCTGCTCTATACATTTCTTTTTCTGTACTAGGCCGCAATGCAAAGGTCTTTACGAGGTTTCCTTATAAGTATTTTCTGTYCTTCTACTGTTTTTGGCCAATAATTTTTAGCCATCAAGCTGTTAGAGATCCCATTTTACCCCTGAGTTAAATATGTATCATCCCACTCTCTTAACTGTTTCCTCCTTTTATTTACCCAGTTTTGCTCCTGAACATTGAACTGCTCGTACTCCCCCGAAACACATTTATGCCCTTTTGACACTTTGGTAACCGTCATCTGCTTTGCTCCTAAGACAAGTTTTCTGGTACAACAACAGAAGAACTGTATCATCTTTAATTTTCACTTTATCATTTTACTTCTCATGCTGGAAATTATTTTTATTTTTTTAAATGGACAGCTTGTGGATAAAATCAAGAATGCCTTTTTTAAAGCTGTGCCATGCTTTCAAAAAAATGTGCATCAGAGCAGCAAAACCTGAGCTTTGGGGAGAGCAACTGCAGTTTAAGTTATAGTGAGATTACAATCAAAAAAGTCAGCAAGGATCTGAAATTATTCACTTCCCCCTCTTGGTTATCTGCCTTATTCATTGTGCTGCATTTCAGTACCACTTGCCCAAAATGTACATTTGATCCAGGGCATTAAGAAGCTGTTTTGACAATAACAAGTCATCCAATAAAAAATGATCCTAACCAAAGGAGTTATGATCCAGAGGTCCCCATGACAGAGCAATTACCACATCGCTATGGGCTCCATAGACACTACCAGGAATGCTACTTATGCATCTCAAGTTGTTATATAGTACAAGTATCACCCCTTAAGTCTGTGCCAAATTCAGTGCCGGATGACTTCTACAGAGATCTGCATCACTTGTCTCACTGAAAAGCCCTACCCTTGCTACCTAGAGATTTTGGCAAAAATCCTCGTCCCTGGCAAAGTTTTCAGCAGGAAGGTCGTGCTCTCCAAATGTACCGAAGGGAACAATATTCCCCCCGTAACATCACATGGACGGTCTCTCCCTGGAGATGACCCAAGGGTGGGTATCACATCGCTCTGCCCCAGCAGAGGCAGAAGCAGGGAAGAGCAAGATTTTTGGCTCGAGCGAGGATCAGTAGCACAGAGCGCTCTCAAGGAGGCAGGAGGGGGATTTTCAAAACACAGAGAGTTCATTAAAGCCTTGACTTGTAAACAAGGCATCAGCATATAACTCCCATAACTTCAGGCTTAGAAAATCACCCTCTGATCCCAGAAGGACACAAAGTGCTGCTTACCATACCGGTATCATTTTGAAGACGTGCAGGCTGCTCAGATTATAGGCTGGTACAGGCTTCATTTAGCCCACTGGAGCTCCTAATGACTCCCCCTGAACTCCAAAGAAATATTTTCTCCTGCAGTTATTTAAGCAAGTGCTTTTTGCGGCAGTATGACATTTCCCTGCGCACCTGTTCAGCTTTAAAGGGTAGGAAGCCAACAGAAGAGTCGTTCAGCATCCCTTAGCCATATTTCCAAAGGATATCTTTGGGGATGTTACAGTCTTGGTGGCTGGGCTGGTTGATGATGTGCTTCCCAACCCACAGGAGTGGGAAAGATGAACAATTAGCGAAGAAAAGGTAGATGTCTAAAGCTTGTGACCACGGGGAATAGGACCAGTGTGGTTATTTTGGAGACAAACTTATTAGTGCTGAGTATCTCGGTGCCAAGAAGTTCCCAGCAGCAGAGCAGCTGACAAGGGAAAGCTGTAGAGTATGGACATAGAAGAGAAGAACAAGAAGCCATTTACATTTGAATTTTTGTGGGTAATCACAGAGGTCTAGAAAGATTCAGGCTGGAGGCAGCAGGGTGGGGGTCTCCAGCCCAACCCCGCTCCCAGCAGGGCCAACACCACAGCTGCAGCAGGCTGATCGGGACCGTGTCCAGGCGAATCGGGGCATCCCTGGGGTGTCCCCGCTTGAACAGGAAAGGCCGTTTCTGAGGGCCAGACCTGCTGCCCCGTTGGTCCAGCCTATCCCCATGCTTGGGGCTTCTCTGTCCTGGACAGGACTTGATGTTTGCTCTTGCTGAACGTCCTGAGTTGATGATTAAGGGAAGAGCCTCCTTGCTTTACAGCAGAAGCATCAGCTTTCCTGAAGCTGCCTCTGAGTAGCATGTACAATGCATGTACGAAACCGTGGAGATGGCGACCACATGGTGACATTACCTGTAGCTCACCAAATCCTGGGCTGTTGCATGTCTTGCTCAGTCATCTGGGTCTTGGTGGTCTGTAACAGAAGGGAGACACAAGACCAAAGGTAGCGTCCTACAGAGCATTTTGGACAGGAGAACCACTCCAGTGTAATGGGGAACTTACTGGTGTCTGACCTCAAGTATTTCTAGTTTTCCTTGAAATACTACAGCCTTTATGTTTCTTTTCCCATGGTATATACAACCTAGGAGGTAAGAAGACACTGTCCTCTTGCTCTTTTACCCTTGGTCAGCCATTGGTCTCCAAGGGCTTATAACCCAACACAGTTGCTCTTTCAGATCTGTATTTTCCAACTAATACCCATTTCCAACTAATATTCCAACATTTTCTGCAGGTGCAGTAGAGAGAGTAAAGAAAATTAGAGACTATGCCTTTGTGCACTTTAATAAAAGAGAAGATGCGGTTGAAGCTATGAAAGCCTTGAATGGGAAGGTAAAGCTGCTGTAAATGCTACTTCATGGGGCTTATATGCAGTACATTATATGCAGCTGAAACAAAGCTGCCTGGTTTATTAGCTACAGAAACATCCTGAAGGTGTTAGCCCTATTTTCTCTTCACAGGCTGCTTTCATACACCTGAATTCGTTTTTCAGCAACCCTGATGTACACAAACTGCTCATTTTAGCTCCTTGCTCCTTGCATTCGAGCTATGTGTGTGCCCAGCTCAGACTGTAGTTCACCCCTCAAAAAAAAAAAGCAGAGTAAAGCCGAAACGAGGACTAGCAAATGAGGGGTTATGGTTCCCTTGGCTCACGCTCACATCCTTGTTCCACATCTGCCAACAAAAGCACTCGCAGGGCAGCGTGTGAATGGCAAACCGGGACAAACAAGGTCAACCCAAAACATCTGCTCCAAATTCAGATGCGGATTTGCAAGGAGGTTGCTGTATTTAGTACTTCTTGCGCTGCATGTAATTCACGGCGCTGTAATGCAAGAGCTGTTCCCAAAGAGGTGTTAACCCCGCTCCTATTTTTAGTATTACTGCTATTCTCCATAGGAGCACGTATAATCTCACTGACTTACATGCTACTTCGTAGGGAAGCGAAGCTTTTTGAAGGGTTCACAACTGTGCTAATTCGGTTAAGGAGCCTCTCCTGGCAGGGGTCAGGGCTGGGTGCTCTCAACACGTCAAGCCTTCACCTAGCCAGTGCCTTCTTCCACCTGTGGGAGGGAGATTTTGCCTTTTTGGGGTGTTTTTCTCCATCCTCCCATCCCATGAGCAAGCCATGTGGGGAAACTGCCTCTCTAGGCAGGATAATCCCCGTGCCCTTTGGAGACTTACGCTTGTGCTTCTCCCATGCTCTCTCCCCACCACCCCGGCGTGAAGGTGCTGGATGGGTCCCCGATCGAGGTGACATTAGCCAAACCCGTCGACAAAGACAGCTACGTCAGATACACCCGGGGCACAGGCGGCAGAGGTACCATGCTGCAAGGAGAATACACCTATGCCTTTGGACATGTGTACGACCCCGCCACCGCCTACCTGGGTGCCCCGGTTTTCTATGCACCCCAAGCCTACGCAGCTATCCCCAACCTCCACTTCCCCGCCACCAAGGGGCTCAGCAACAGGAGCATCATCCGGCCCCCGTCCATCCGAGGTAACTCCCATCACGCCAATACTCAGCTTTACCAAAATAACTCCTGCGGGGCTTGGGTGGCTGCTCCCTAGACTCGTGTCAAGGGCGTTGACTTTGCCCTGGATGCTGGACCCCTTTTAGAGAGGGACGAAAAACACAGTTTTTAGGCTCTGTCCTTCCCAAATGCGTTGCAATCTTCCAGTAGACTAAGCAGGGCATGAAAAAAAATAACCATTTTCCCAGAGCAAGCCTGAAACAGCTTCCAGATTGCCCTACGTCCAGCGTAAAGAAACCACGAATCCTCCTGATTTTGCCCCAGCAGGGAAGACCAAATAAAACAATTTTCCTTTCCCCTCTTCAGAGCCAACTCCCTCAACCAGCCACCAGCACAGCTCTCCGCTGTGTTTCCTCTTTGCTTTGAAGCTCACAGGGAAAGTTTTACCAGTCTTGGCGTTTTCTGACCCAAAGCCACGGCGTTTCCCAGGGAGGTCACATTGCCCTGATGCAGGGTGGGGAACCAGCACTGAAATCAAGAAAGCCATTAATTGTGTGCTCTGGGAGATGGACTCCTTTTTGGGGGGATCATTAACCTAATAATAAGCAGTCTGTGAAAACAGAGAGTATTTTTGAAAGCTGCTGAGGCTCTGCCTTTGATCCTGGGTCACCACGCCTGGGACCAAATCAAATCCCCACGATCAGGTACCCCCCTATTAAATATCTTTGCAGGCATCGCTTGGTAAGTGCAGAAGTAAGCTCAGGGGCTAGCAAAAAAATAAATAAATCTGCCCATTTGATCTTCCTCCCAAAGATGACGCCTGTGGCAGTCAGCTTGCGTCCCCAAGCATGTGGCCAGGTCCCACGGCAGGCTGGGACCCCACGTGGCACCCCAGTAGGGCTGGCAAGGACCGCATCAGCCAATTTTTCCCCCTTCCCAAGGAAGGGGACAGGGGAGCAGGAATTTCCCCTGCTGCCCCCCGCGTTTTTGCCTGCACAGGTGAGACCAGCTTCTATGAATGTTGCATTGGGAACGGTGCAGATGTGACAACCCACCAGCCCTCTCTCTCCTTGCGGTCTCCCCAGGCTCCCAAGTAGGGCTCCCCAAGCAAAAAGAGAAGCGTAATGGGGGAAAAAAAAAAGGGAATTTGGTTCATATAAGCAAGGGGTTGTATAAACTCTGAATTCTTCACGAAAGTGAAATTACGCTGGTGGGTAGCAAATGATACCAGCTGTCCCCTTTCTGCCTTTCAACTACAAATCCAGTTAGAAAGGTGTCACGAAGTCAAAACTGACCAGAGAAGATGGAAACTGGGTCAGAAAGAAGCAAGGCTTCCCCCAAAAAAACCTCACCCATCCAAGCATACGAGCCCAAAAAGAAAGGGTGTCAATGCCGAGCCTGGGTTATCCCAGCAACAGGCTATGGGGGGCTGCTGCCCATCTTCTTCCCAAACCCGGCAAATGGGGCTAACTTTTCCATTTCAGCGAGAATCAGGGTAATTTTTCCGGTGATTTGATTCAGTTTAATGCCTTCTTACATTCCTAGAAATTTACATGAATGTACCTGTAGGGGCTGCGGGAGTTAGAGGACTGGGAGGTCGTGGCTACCTGGCGTACACGGGCCTGGGGCGCGGATACCAGCTCAAGGGAGAAAAGAGGGGAGAGGATAAACTCTACGACCTCTTGCCAGGAATGGAGCTCACGCCGATGAACCACGTCACGCTAAAGCCCCAAGGGATCAAACTCGCTCCTCAGGTATGTGTGCGAAAAAGAGAGTCAATATCCCAGCCAGAGGTGGTCTTTGCCCAAAATGCTTTTGGGAAAATGGTCCCCTGCTTGAATCTGCACTGGGGACTGATAACTAAATCCATTCTTGCATCTCAAAAGACATTAAAAAAAATAGAATACCACTAGTTGCATCTTGCAATACCCACCCGCCTCACTGAGAATGGCATCCGCTCTCCCTTGGAGGAGAGTTTTGATAAACACCCATGGGTGTAAGATGAAATCCAGCTATGGCTGTTGCTGGGAGGGTAAAGAAATTCTCACCCAAAATGGGTTTGATAAACAGGATGCATCGCTTGGGGCTTCACCAAGGAACAAATGTGCATATACAGAAAAATAATGTACGTTTTAAAATCAGTTATGGAGAAAGAGGTGTTGACTGCCAGCACAACCCAGCCCAGCACAGGAACTCTGGTTGCTCAAGGAGGCTTTTGATGTGGTTGTACATGCAGGACTGGGATCCAGATGGATGGATGAGGGCTGAGGAGAACAAATCCAGAACAAATTCCCCGAGTTTCTGAGGGTCCAGCTCTTATGGCAACTCCTTTCCCCTTACGTCATCCAAAGCAACATGAGAAACTAACTTCACCCTGAATTTTGAAGCACTTCTTTGCCTATTAACACTTCAATTGCCACAGCATCCAGCTTGCCAAAGTCTATGAAAACATCCTTTTCTCCCCCAGAAAACTGGAAAGTGTTTTTTTCCCCCCCTGCAAAATTTCACAGTCCCCTTACTATATTTTATCAGCATATAAGAGGGGTGAAATAGCCTGAGTGGTGCTGCATTGCCTTAGGGCAGGTGAAATTCATTTTTTCCTCTTCCCATGCATGCCAAACCCCCACTGTATTTCAAACAGTGCAGTAACAGCGCCGGGCACTTGCAACGCTAGTTTTTTGGGGCACATTTTCCCATCAGCTGAGCTCCTTAATCCCCCCACCGCTACTATTTCACAACAGCAGGTCTTAAACAGCTACAGCTTGCTTCATGACAGCCTCGTTAATAGGACAGCCTCATTAATACCCGTCAACTTGGTCAGCCTCTCCCATCCGCTGCAATGAGACCTTTTCAACAGCATCTTTCAATGACGGATTTCATTCCCACTGCCTAGCTGGGATGCTCGGTGTTAATAAGGATATCTGCCTTATTGAAGATTTAAATGTTGATGTAACATTATAAAACCGACATCCATATAAAGGCATTGGGGCAGCAGGGAACAAGTGTTGCCATAGTCAAGAAATGTGATGAACTAGTTTGTTTACACTACAAAGTGCTAAACTTCAGTTGGAGCTACAATTACAAAATTAAAAGCAGCACTGACATTTAAATTTTACTTTTTAATTWTAAATAAAATTAAGTGTGAATTTTAAATCAGGTAGACCACAGAAAGACGCAGGTTGGAGGCACCCGGGGCTCTCCGGTCCAACCCAGCTGGCAGCATGGCCAACGTCGCAAAGCCCCAAGACCCAACACCTTCTCAGCTGAGTGTCAGGTCTGGTGGAGCTACTTGAAAAAAATAACTGGTCCGAGCACCACTCACAGGGAGGCACGGGAACACCACGCTGTGTTCAAACCCATTTGGGACAGCACATACCCAGTGGGTTAAAAAAAAGAAATACAAAGCCAAAGCAAGAGCGTTTCCGGACAGTGATTCCCAATTACCATGGAATAAGCTGTGCTAAGGCTGGGGGCAACATGCTTCAGCATTTCTCTTTCAAACTAGAAGCAGAAATCGCCTATTGAAGCCTGTATAATTAATTGGATGGGAACACAGCCTTTTTTCTTTTTTTTTTTTTTTTTTTTT
>JAYKAV010002981.1:145594-227601 GCA_035582835.1 Phoebastria nigripes
GAGATGAGGTGGGGAGAAGAGCTCATAAAAAGTTTTTTTTTTTTTTTTTTTTTAAAAAGAAGACTATTTGGACTTTTCATGCACTGTAACCCACTAAGCCAAGGAGGCAACAGAGCAGTGAAGATGAATGCAACCCTAGTGTTTTAGCACTGTCCAATAGAAGTGCATAGATAGAGTTTCTGGGGAGAATTCAAAGAAAACCACACCGATAACAGAATAAAACGGCTAATCAGCAAAAGGCCAAAGACGTCCAATTTAATGGGGTAATAATTAACTTCAGGAATTAAACAGATTTTTAAAGTATAAAACATTTAGATGAATCTTATACTTCAAGGTGAATGTAGTATCCTGTCTGCCTTTCTTTTTTTTTTTTTYTTTTTGCGAAGCCCTGAGGAAGCTGCCACGACACCCCTGAAAACCCTTTGGAGGGAAGGAAGCTGACCAGTGCGGGGGCTGGAGCTGGGCGAGAAGGCTACTGCGCAGCAATTAACCGGGGCAATAATCCCTTTTCTCCCTTCTAGATCTTAGAAGAAATCTGCCAGAAAAACAACTGGGGACAGCCTGTTTACCAGCTCCACTCTGCAATTGGCCAAGACCAAAGACAGCTCTTCCTATACAAAATCACCATCCCTGCCCTCGCCAGCCAGAACCCCACCATGTACGTAACTATTTGAGGTTTTCTGGGTTTTAGGATTTTTTTTTTTTTAAATGGCATTTTATCTAGCACCTCTCCTCAAAATACAATTGCACAGGTCTCTCTATTTCCTTTTTTTTTTAAACATGTATTAGGGAGAAAAACATCCACAAACTAAAATAGACTGATGGTGATGTCTGCCGTGCTTGGTGCTCTCTCTCTGGTGGTGCAAAGACTGCAGAAAGCCAGAAATAATCAGGCAAAAGGGTGCTTTTTAGTACAAAAATAAAGCATACAATAGCTCTTGTGGGAAAAAGAAAGCAGCTTGAAGGAACATGCTGATAATTCGGCTCCAAATATGATTCTAAACATTTCTGACCTAAAACATTTTTTGCTGTGTATTTTAAAGAAAAACCCAGGCTGCAGCAGGCTTTCTTTTGGACTGAAAATGCACAACATGCTCTGAAAGGATGTTGTGTCCAAAATGAGACCCAGGGCCAATAAACTCAGCAAAGAAACCGGACTACTACGAGGAGAGTACTTTTGTTAATGCATCAGCACAGAAAAATAACGTTTCCATTTGATATGTGGGATGATGCCATCTATGAGTGCAGGAAAGTCCTAGAGAAAAAAAACCAAGCTAACATTTTGCTGTACTCACAGACATCCCTTCACACCACCCAAGCTCAGTGCCTATATCGATGAAGCCAAAACCTATGCAGCAGAATACACCCTTCAGACGCTGGGGATTCCCACGGAGGGAGCAGAGGTGCCTCCTGCAGTGCCAGCTTTTCCAGGTATGGGAAGGTCTGTGCAGCAAAGGTCTCCTGGAATATTATTTTTCCTGCTACTTCCTCACGGATGTCAAGAATGAACCTGGCTTTGGCTACTGAGGACAGACCTGGCTGTGCTCCCCCACACGCCTCTACCTTGACTCATGTTACTTACGTGTATGACATCTTTATTGCCTATATAGTAATTTATCTCTATATCAGGACTACCCAAATTATGGTGTACATAGCATAGAGCAACTCAGGCTGGAGGCACTGGGGTGGGGGGRTCTCTGGTCCGACCCTGCTCCCAGCAGGGTCAATGCTGCAGATACAGCAGGTTGCTTGGGGCTGTGTCCAGGCGAGCTGGGGCAGTGTCCAAGGATGGGGATCCCCCATCGCTCGGGGCCCCATCCCAGGTACACACCTCCCCTCCACTCCTTCCAGTTTGTGGATGCCTCCCTTCAACTGGGAGCCCCAGATAGGATGCAGGATCCAGAATAGGCGTCCCCAGTGCCACATCTGGGATGAGTCCCCTCCCTGGACCTGCTGGCTGCGGTCTGGCCAACGCCACCCAGGATGGAGTAGATCTTCCTCACTGCAAAGATGCACGGTTGATTGATTCACAGCCTATCCGTCCTCCCCCCACACCCCCAGCTCCTTTTGAACCAACACTTTTGATTTCATCCGCCAAAGAAATGACGCAACTGTGAAAGTTAGGATCTGATCCCAGCTCTCACACCCCCACTGGAAGGTTTTTTTTCCAGTTTGGGAATTCATACTCGACAGCTCTTGCAACTGCCCAAAACAGCTTGGGAAGTCATGGAAAACACGGGCTGGGAGCAGGAATCCAGCTCGCAGGCATTACATTTACTGTGCTCTCCAGCATGACGGTTATTCTGATGTAGTGGGAGCAACGCATGCCAAACTGCACATGAGGAATGCATTAGTCAGTACTACTGAGTTGTTTGGAGTGTCTCAAGGATGGATTTTTTTTAAAAAAAAAAAAAAAAAAAAAAAAAATCTATCCGGCTTCCTGCCACAGGAGTCCACAAAAGCCACAGAAAAATCAATTTGTCTGGGTTTGTGCAGGCTTCCGCAGGGTGGAAACCAAATGGGCTCCTTATTGAATCCAGTCTCCACTTACTGTTAATTATAATCTCTCCTTTTTCTTTCATCCACCCTTATTTATTTGTCTTGGAAACTCAACAAATTGACATACATTAAAGTTTCTGCTTGCAACACACACCAGTCCTTGATCAGGGCTCGCTGAAGCCCAGCTCAGCTCAGGCCATGCCCAGGTAGCAGCTCATTTCTCTTATGATGGTGGCAGATATGCTTTAAATGACAGATTTTTTAATTCCTAGTCAAAATGTTGCACCTCGCTTTGCTGATGCAAAGAAGATACTTTGAGCAGGCACAATACTCAAATTATAGCAGATTTCTCATGTTTTCCCCTAAGGTAACACCTTCAACGTGGCAAYGTGCTCTCAGTGTTGCCCAATATCATCATTCCCCCCACCAAAAGGACCTTGGCTCTGACTGACCTTGAGTTGATCCCATTGCCCAGCTGGTCGGTCAGAGATTTTGGACCCTGGGAGATGTAGTTTGGCAGCAGAGCCTGGTCCAGCAGAGCCAATAGGTACCCCAGCTGCTCTTCCCAAATTTGGGCTTTGTCTTAATTCTTGATTCTTTCACAACAAAATATTGTGGTCTGGTCGACAAGATGCTATACCCTGCTTTCAGACAAACCAGCCCCAAACGATGTTTGTTTTCCCAGTGATTCATTTTAAATCAGCAAAGCTAACATTTTCCCATGGAAAATTTTGAAGCGTTGAAACCACATTTTCCATTAGAAACTGATGGGAAAAAAAATCCAGTTTACTAAATATTTTCTCCCCAATACTGCATAGAGGGAGTTGCCCTCCTCTCTAACGTGGCTGTCCTGAATTGCGTATATTTTGATTGTGAAGGGTATCAGAGCCATATTTTCTCTATGAAACCTGCCCAGATTTCCCCTATATTACTTCATTTTCTTGCCCTCCTCATGTCATGTGTGGGAGGACGTGTACAGAGCACCATTAACACCCTGTTAGCTCAGAAATAATTGAAGCCTAAGGAAAAAGTCTTCAACAGAGAGGGACATTTTTCAAGCAGCGTGTTTAACAAGTAATAGGTGAGAAAATGCATTAGTTTTCCAGCTTTGTTTTATTATCTTTAATGTGGAGAAAAAACATGCCAGAAGTGACCTATTTAATTTAATTAGATTATTCCCATTAACAAACCCATTGCTCCCTACGTCATTCCCATCGATAGCAAAGTCTTCCCATCAAAAACTATCAGGCAATGGTGAGTTTTGAACATCTTTTTATTAATCTGCATTTTTTCCCTCCTTTCCCTTGCAGGATATACCATTGCTAACGCAGCCGCGACCGTCACAGCCACTCAGCTCAAACAAGCTGTGACTATGGGACAAGATTTAGCGACGTACGCAGCCTACGAAGCCTACCCCGCCTTCGCAGTCGCTGCACGCAGCGATGGCTACGGAGCATTTTAATCCTGTCTTTAACCAAGTTCCCTTAAATGGAGCACAGGCAGAAAGAAAAAATATCTCAGTCTGGTAATTCTTACATCCTCATGATTTTAAACTAATCTGTTGCCTAAAGTTAGATTTTAGTCGGAGTTTCATTCTTGTAGTTCTTTAGTTTCGTAACAGGATATTAGGGGGGGAAAGGAGAAATTTAAAAAAAAAATTGCTCAAAATCAGATTTTCACACTAGAAAGCAAAATCTCAGCCCAGAAAAAGAGGGGTTCTCAGGTGTGTGTATATACATACATATATAGATATGTATAGATACATACACACCATTGTGTGTGTGTTTACAAGCAACAACCTGTGCTGAAAACAGTTGGTCCTGTGGACATTGTGACGTGGGACTGGGGAAGGATGGGGTGTCTCCAGCAAGCCCCTCCGTGCATCAGGAGTTCTCCTCCGTTCACCCCAAAATTCCTCAAGCCAGGCAGAGCAGCGGGTAAAATGAAAGGCTGGCCTTTGGCCACACGGATAGTCTCCAAGCATCCCATGCCACCAGCACTGTGGGGATGTGTTCAGGCATCTCAAGAGTCTTTTAAATTCATTCTGGCACAGCCAAGGAAAAAAGACATTTATCATAAATGTGTCTGCCCAGCCTAACAGGCTAGTTTGCACGCTTTTGAATGCTAATTTGATTTTTAAAGCAGGAGGCAAGCATTCAGCAGAGTTTTCTCTCTTACTTTGCTACTTTCCAGCCATACCTACGAGTCACAAAACAGCAAATAACGGCATATTTTTTCCACCTCCCATCAAATGGCACATTCAGTGAAAGATAGTAAAACTTTTAGGACTATTAAGGCTGAGGACCAGAAAAGTGCTACTCATTAGGACCAATTCTCTACTTAATTAGAGCACAAGAGCTCACAGCCATGGCCCAGTAATAACAGGCACCTCTACAGGAATAAAATTATATACAAGGAACCTTTTCGGCAGGATGGAAAGAGCCCTGCCTGGCTATCAGCACTGCTTTACACATTAAAGCAAGGCTGCTGGCTGCTGTGATTCTTGCAAAAACTAATTTAGTGGAAGAGGGTTCACGTCCACAGTAAAGACGCCTCTTGGTTTGGAGAGCACCAGTGCTGGCATTGTGTTTGAACGCTTTGGAGATGCTGAGAGCACCCTTCGGTTTACAGCAGGAGGGCATTATCCATTTATTTTTGCCATCAGATTGAGGCAGGAGTAACGATGCTCTGGGGATATAGGAGAAACCCAGTGTTAGATAACTACAGCAGACATGTTGATTCTATATAATATATTCTATACAGTAATACACACTAAGAAAACTTGGATCTGCTCAGTCTGGGACCAAAAAAACCCTTTTTGGGGGAGAATTTACAACCGGGTTGACGATGCCCATCAATTCCAACAGATCTGGCTCCAAATTTTTCATCCGGTCTAGATGATGTAATGTGGCACCGTACAAGCCGTTTCAAGCGGAGTTTTTCCCATGCATCCCCAAAGCTGTACAAAGCACGATGGTCTGTGACAAGGTGTTGACTACCAGGAGATAAGTGTTTTCTATTCTCATGCTTCGGCTGACTCGATGTCACTAGGAATGGAACAAAAACACATAAGCTGTATAGTTTGTGGTCCTATTAGACCCTTTCTATTTATAAAGTAGCTCATTAGGGTCATCCTAAAGGTATTACAAGCCCTCTGTGGTTGCTGTTCGGCACGCTTGGCTTCACAGAAAATGACAAACCTGTTCACAGAGGGTGAAATAACCAAGAGTGTTATGAGTATCGTGGCTTTATTTTCTCTTCTGTCTATGTCTTTTAAGTTGTGTTTGACTGCCAACGAGTAACATATCCACGCGTGTCTCTCTCTCTGGAAGACTACTGTTGGCAGAAAGTGTTTCTCACTTTCCATGTTCAGTAACTTTAGTCTGCTTTTTCAGCTATTTATATAAGTTCAGAAAGATGTCAAAGAAAAGGGCAAGAAGCAGTATTAAAAAGTGTGTGCATGAAGCACTTATTTTTGTACGCGTAGTACAATATTTGTATAGAGTTTTAACACTATGAAGTGTAGCGAAAAATCACACTATCCATTTACTGGAGGACAATCGTGTATGTTTAAACAGAATGAAGTGAAAATGGCATCTCAATCATCCGTTACAAGGAAATTATAACCGGGATTAAATTCTGTGAAGCAAGTCTGTAATTCTAGAGTAATCTAAGGACATTAACTGGACTTTGAAATATCATTAAAACTTTTTAAACCAACATACATGCCTCAGTCCTTTTATACCCCAAGTTTCATCTGAAAGGGTCATCCTGTGCATGGTAAATAAGAGCACACTTTGCTCTGTAGGGATTGATTTGAGGCAAGGTCACAAGCTGCTCGGCAATGCCCAGAGTGTTTTCAACATGCACTTTGGTGACACTTGGCATGCACACGCAGCAGAAAATCAGCAGTGTTATACTTCTGTACTTTTAAGTAAAAAAATCAAGGGGTTAGGGTTTTTTCCCACCCCCTCTTTGGCCAATATTTATTTATATAATAAAATATAAATATATTTATATTTATTTCCAACGCTGCAGGAATCACTTTTGTTGTAAATTTATTACAGCGGTAATACCTTTGTTCCTTACCTGATCCCAGCGGAGATGTCTTGGGGGCGATATCGATAGTGAGACAGCAATGTGCAAAAATAAGAGGGTAGATGGGGCGATACATGATTTAGGGCTGTGAGGGATTGGTCCGACCTTGGGAAGAGCCTGTTGCCAGGTCACAGACAGGTAAATCAGCTACAGCCCTGGTCATTTTACGAAGATGAGGACCTCCTCCTTGGAAGAGCATCATAGTTAAATGACTGAGCAATAGCAATTCCTGCTTCCAACGCCCAGTACAAGGGGTTCTGTTTTTGCACCTTTCCAGAGAGATCCTGAGCCCAAGAAACGGGGCGAAGATCTGGTACCTTGCTACTGATAGCACACAGCACTCAACCAAAGGCCTCCCTACCAAGCCAAAAGAGATTTTGCCAAAATAGCTTGACATTGTTCTTACAGACTTACAAAGAGGTCAGCTGTATTCTGGGCTTTAGCAAGAACAGCAGCTCTGCCAGCTCTATTATTTTACCTCATTAGCTTTTCCTGATGTCCTGCTTTCGTTTTCTTTGAAATCAGGGCAATGGCAGAATTCGCTTTTGTGCTTTAACTTTTCCCCTTTCAGAGAACTGAGATTCCCTCTTTGCTCAGCAGCAGCTGGCTGATCAATTTTGGAGAGCAAGAATGATTTTTCAGGAAATCTGAAACCCACAACCCAACTTAAAAAACATTATTTCCCATTTGTAAAGATGTGGGTTCCCAGTGGATAGCCAGACAAAGCCAAAAAACATATCTGTCCTCCACGAACAAATCTAAGGCATGTTTGAGCCGTAAGTGATGAGAAGATCAATGGCCCAGAAAAATCAGCAGATGGCCACCCACTTGGCTGCTTGCAGGGCAGGAGGTACAAAAACTGCATTGTCCTTCTCCCTTCTTCCAGCCAGCCCTTTCCTGGAGGTCTCTACAGCATGRGGCCTCACATCTGAGGTGCAAAGCGAGAATAAAACATGTCTGAGGATTACACAACAACTCCRCCTTTGGAGCTGGATAGACCCTGAAACATCCCACCCGGAAACCATCTCCCACGTCCTGCTGAAACCCCCTCTAGAAGTCCGTGGGACAAGGTCTCCAGTGCCTTTCAAGGGGAGTTGCTTTATCCTTGAGCTTGCATGGCTCTTTTCCAACTAGCCCAGCTAAATCTCCCATAGACCATCTCATCTCCCCATCACATACCTACCTGGATTTCCCTTTTTTGGGAAAAAAATAAACCCTTTGAAGGGTGACATTCCAGTCAGGGACCACAAATCACTGCTGTTCACTAGCTGCCTGGGGGTCAGCCTGGCCCCGGTGCTGCTCATGGTACTTTCATGGGATGCTCCTTTCTTTCAAGGACTGGAAATCATTGTGTCCCCYCAAAACCTTGGTCTTGGCTAAAATTGCAATTCTCAGCTGCCCTTTGTTAAGTGCTGGTGGGGGGCTTAGACAGCCCCTACCCACCAACCCCTCTCTTTCAGGGGGTGCTTGGGGTGGGCTGCTCTCTCCCTGGAGATGCCCTGCCACCTCGAACTCCTCTCCATGCCCAGACAATTGTCCTGGCCTGGCTCCAGCTACCTGCAGGAGATGGGGTCTGTGCACATCCAGATTTGGGGTTGGTTAAGGGAAACACTGGAAGAGTGATGTTCCTTGGTCCCCAGATACACCTCGTGCATATGCAGCCCCAGTCGTGAAGACGTTAAAAAGCAGATAGCGGCTGGTGGACCTGTAGGTAGGTTGCATGCAAATATCCTCTGTGGGACGCATGCAAACAGCACCAGACAACCAGAGGATCAGACAGATCCTAAAAGCGTGCATCAAAGCCCGGAGACAGCAGAGGGATTCTCCCCTTCCCCCCCCCCCCAGTGCCTCAGGTCAGATCCTAATTTAGCATCTCTTCTGCAGCTCCAAATACTGTCGGTAAATTTGGGAGGGATAAGATGTTGTGCAGGAGGAAAGTTGTGGCATGGTCAAGTTTTGCAAAGGAGCTCTGCGAGGCAGCTCAGCCTGTGGACACAAAGAAGTTTCTCAAGTTCATACTAGTTTATGTCCCACGATAAAAAAAAAAAAAAAAAGGTGGAGTTTTGCTCGCCTCCCGAGCACGTACGCAAGGCACAAATGGCTATACATTGAAGGAGAGCAGCCCGAGAGAGGGAAGAGCAACTGTGATGAGTAACGCTATATTTAACAACTGGCAAGTTGCCCAAATTCCTGAAAAATTTTTCTAGGCTTTGACTCTGTTCAGGGGCGAGCTTGTTCTGGTGTAAAACAGCACTGGCACCTAGTGGCTGCTGGATTCAACCACAGCACCCCGAAACGGCGTGCAGGTAGGAGGGAAGGGCTGTTTGTCACTCTATGCCAACAGTAGATGACAGCCACAATGCTATTAAAGAGCAAATAAAACAAAGGACTTCTCTCAACAGCCTTTCTCACACTGCGGCGCTCGGAGGTGCTGAATTTTCTAGACACAAAAAATCACAAAAAGTTCCAAAAAACTCCCCCAAAACTTCAAAAAGCCCGCGCCCGCTGGTGACAAATAAATAAATAAGCCTGCTACGAGGTGTTTCACAAGGGGACCTGCTCTGGGGCACTGGTGGGACTCTCCAGATACCCTCATTCTGGTGCTCAACACCTCTTCTCCCATGAGAAACACCAGCTTCCTAAAAACTCTCTTTTGGGGTCAGATGCTCACATTTTAGAGGGTAAATCTTACCCATGAGCATTTTAACTGTGCAATTCAATTTTGCTTGCATGAACATGTTCAGTACGAGCACCACTAAAAAAAAAATCCACAGTTAGTGTAACGCAATAATACAAACAAAATTATCTGAAACAATCAAATAAAACATCTCAGTGTTGCCTGAGAAAAAATGAACCACTATTTCCTTTTTCCCAATGTTTTTCTTTTAGGAAAACAGGAGCACTCCCGTGCAATTTATTCTAGTTTACACAGTGTAAGAAAAAGGGCAAGTAGAGAGAGAGAGTGATTGTTATACTGGGATTCATTAGGCAGCACCATTTTCAGACCAGAAAGCAGCCTCTGTGTTTCATAAAGATGATCTGACCCTGTTTTAAGGGGCTGCGATGTGTTTCACCATGCATGGTCCCACATGAAAACATGAGCAAAGTGGGAAAAACTTTGCAAGAAACTTTCTGGATCATTTTGCAACTTGAGTGTTGCTGCACTGACTAAGCCTGTCCCGTGGCACAGTGGGATGCTGGAGCAGCATCCTCTGCTGCTGCCCATATCCTGCAGATGCCACTGCTGCCATCAGAGCGATTTTGCCGACGAGAGCAGGGTGGACAGGCTGGCTGGGTGAGTTATTAGGAAAAGACATTAAGAGCATCTTCAGGGATTTGATTCCCAGTGTTCTTCCAAAGCGCTCTCTTTCCTGACTCAATATTGCGATTGCTTTGAGCTCCTCTGGATGGGGATCTCTGAGGCTGATTGAAGCTGGTTTAAAATGAATAATTCATTCTCTCCTACTGATTTTAAAGAGAGGCAAAATTATCTGACTGACGATTCTCTGAAGAATTAAAGAGATTGCATACAAAATTGGTACACATTGTTGAAGCTTATTAAACATTTACAATTGTTTAGCTGTAAGACACTACAAGAATCCTAAATCCAGATGTGAAAGGCATGTTTTCTTCTCCTTGTGGCCCCCGGATCTACCACTTACAGAGGCTGGAAAAGACTTGGGGACTGCGGAGCCGTCCCTGCTTACGGCACCCCATGGCAGCGCTGGTGGGAGGCACCTCAGGAGGGACCTGCCACCAGCACTGGATCAAGGTGGTCACAGCTTTGTCCAGCCAGCTCCTGAAACCCCCAGGAGAAGATCCTCTACCTCCCTGGGGACCTTTCTGTGTTGAAACCCTTTCAGCCAACAGGTTTTGGGACTGTCCTTCTGCCCCTTCAATGGTATCTTCATTCTGTGCTTTGATGAAACCCCTCCACTGATCTTTCACATGGGTTGGAGGGGCACCATGAGCCCTTCTGGTGACCTACCGTAGGTGACTCAGGCTTTAGCCATCAGGTCTGGGCAGCCCTTCATCCAGCCAGAGCCTGCTCACCTTGTGTCCTTCCTGATGCTAAAAGGAAGCAGGCTGAGGTCTGTTCAGAGCTGCCTCACCCACAGCTTTAATTCCTAAGTTCAATTCTTACTGATTTCCATCTGCAGTACCTGAAATATAAACTTATTGCGATGAAATCCAACCCTGCTCTGGTTGGACATCCGTCACCTTTTGCTAGCAGCTGCAGGTTCTCCCTCACCAACAGGTGCCTCCCAAAACCCCCATCCTGCATATGGCCCCTGGTGTAACCCCACTGCCCTYCCATGACACCCTCCTATTGAAACAACCTCTAGCACATGTAAGCATCCTTATTTTTGATCATTTTGATGTGTCCCAAAGTGATATTTAGAGGGTAAAATGCCATCTGCTGCCCTTTGCTGTGGTCGGAGGGCCGGGCAGGCGCTTAACACAAGGACAACAAGGGTGGACAAAGTCAGCTGCAAAGTCTTTCTTGCCCAGCACCCTGCCTCTGGACCATTCCACAGATGCATGATGTCTTCAGGTATAAAATCAGAGCAAACATATGTAGTCCTTCCAAGGACTCGGTGGCCTCCAACCCATCTGTAGTTTCTTGGGCCACTTGTAATTATTCGAGAGCTTTCAGAGGGCTTCTCTTCCAAAAAGTTGCCCAGCATCCCCTTGAAATGACACAAACCCACAGGTGGTGGGCAGCACTGAGCCCACCTGGCACACTGGTCAGTTCAAAAGTGGCATTTGTGAAAGAGAATAACACAGTCTAGCAGGAAAAAACTACTAACTGCTTCAATATTTTATTTTGCGAGTGACTGACCTTCCTTTCCTTACTCGAGACCTCTGAGGTAGGACCCCATACAGCCACTCTCATCAGGCACCTGTGAAACCAAGACCACTGATTTATGGAGAACTATGCACAATTCACTTCATATGGCACTGTTGCCCCACCACCACCTGTAGTCTACGGTGGCTTTTAACTCAGAGAATGAATCCTCCAAATGCCCTAAACCAGAATGATTAAATGAAATAATATTCAAACCTTTCTGATGAGTATCTATCCTATTCATCCCTTTACCATCCTAAGAGGTCAGCTTTGCACTTCAAGCACGATTGAGGAGTCTTCTCTTCTGATGCCTTGTGAATTCAGCAGCTCTTTCCAGTTTTATGGACTGGGCTCAATTTTATGGACTATTTTATGGTCTGGATTAGCTCCCGCTACGCACTAATTCTCTCCGAGAGAGCCTATTCACAATGAATAAGCACTTGTTTAATGACTAAAGAAAAACAGTTACATCTTTTATTACAATAAGAATCAACTGCAATGAGATCTGGCCAGGATGGGAACCGCTTGAATGAGAATATGTTGGACTAGTGAGACTGAACTGCAGGTAAAAGTCAAAACTTTGCAGGAAGGCGAGCTTTGCACAGCAAACGATGACCAGCAGCACTCGAGGAACAGCAATGATGTATAGAGTCACGTATGCCACAAAAAACCTCCCAGGCATGCATTGTGAACATCGCAGATATCAAATCTGCTGCTCAAAGGAAACAATTCCTTTAATGAACTAGACCACCTACAGAGCTGTGATTTCAAACGCTGAAGATGTGCCTTCAAATGGAATAAAGACAGCGTGATTGTTAGACAGTTTTTTCTTGTAGTGCCCGAAGTACCGTATCCTGTAGATGCCCGGCTCTGTGCCATGAGGGATGTGCCATTCAATAGTCACGTTGCTCCGACCAAGTAATCCTTTGGTCCAGTAAAACCTAGCAGACAAACCAAAAACTGCAGTCAGCAAGAAAATTCACTTTTCATTTGTTTTAATATCCCAAGAGCTCACTAAGTGGAATGAGATGAATGCACTCCAGTTAAGTATATTTTAAGAGCTTCTTTTAACCTTTCCTCATAGCCTAAATGGCTACCAGAGCAGCAACCAACAAGCCAACCCAAAACCCTGCAGGGCTGAAAAATATCTGGAAACATGGGAAAACAAGTCAGTGGTCCTTTTTGCAGACGAAGAATATTTCTACCAATGTGTTCTTACATTCCCAACTCCATATCATAACCCCCTACAACATTACCTCTGTGAGCAATATTCGTCAGCTTAGTCTTCCCTGTGCAGGGGGAATGCTGAACCAAGAAGATGAGTATTTATTGAAGGTCACAAGACAAGCAAAATCTATCATAATTGAGCTCAGGGCTTCTGGCACCCATTTCCGCATCAGATTCCCATTTTCTTTTGCAGACTCCTTGTGCAAACCCACTTCTGCTCAACCTCAAAACTCCACAGACAGCCACACATCATCTGGGTGTGAGAGGTTTTTCAGCCGGCCATGATGGAGCACTTTTTGGGGAGATGAAGAAGATTAACCTGCTCTTCCTTTGATACTGCCAATAAGGGGCACTGCTGGATATCCCCTAATTGTATCCGGGCCAGACATGAGAGTTATCAAGTCCTACCGAGATAGCACCCCCATTTCAGGGCTTTAACTAAAGGAAGCAGATGAACAAAATAAAAAGTTTCCCCATACCAGTCTTACTGAGAAGATTGAAATAAATATTTACAGACATGACTGGGTGAAAAACAGTGAACAATGGGGGAAATTTGGTTTGGTAAACAGACACCACAGGCTGACACAGGGCCCATGTATCTGCCTGGTTGCTCTTGTCCAAGGTTTTGGCTGTGGATTGCACTGGTTGTCTTGGGACAAAGACAATGTTGTCTTGGGAGATGACAGCAAGGTGACAGCACAAGGCCCGAAGTGGTGGGGGATCTCCATCCTTGGGGACCGCCCCGACTTGCCTGGACATGGCCCCAGGCAACCTGCTATAGCTGCGACGTTGGCCCTGTTGGGAGCTGGGTTGGACCAGAGACCTGCAGCCATTGCAGGTCCTGCAGCCTGGCTGTAATGCTGTGACCTAAAAATGCTGCTGTGATAGATCTACGCCACCACCCAGCCTCCTCCCCATCCTGCCCTCCAGGCTCGGTGAACCAGGACCACCGCTCTGGGACTCGGGAACTGGAACGTAGCTCAGATCCCACCTGGGAAGAGGCTTCTCACAGATGAGGTCATGGGGATTTAACCAAGTCTTATCTCTGTTGGCTGTTTGCTAAAGGCAGGGCCAGGCAAATTCCTGCCTGTAGCTCAGCCCCTCCTCCTAAACAGTCCCAAGAAAGCAATAACTGCTCCCACCGCAGACGCAGGGTGGGGCCAAACACCTCTCTACTGCAAAYACCAAGACAGCATCCAGCAAAAGGGCAAGTCTGCGCTGAGTTTGTCCCTGCTGCAATGGCGGGCGCAGGACAAAGGGCAGATAACAGCTATCTCCTTCCCTGAAAGCTGCACCTCCTTTAAATAAACCTTCATATCTTTTGATCCCTGAAAATACGCATTTTACAAATGCAGCTATAAGCTTTGCACTTTGCAACGCTAAGCTAACAAATAACGCGTTCCCTTGTGCTACTCTCCTATTGCAATGTCAGCACATTCAATGGTATCAAACGTTAGTTTTTCCTGTACTAAAAAAGTCTGACTCCCCTAATATCTAGTAAAAATGTTTGAAGCTTCCTGTCCCCATCACCTTAATTACTGACATTTCAAGGTTAACGCACTGACATCGTAAAAAGGGACTCATTTTCACCTTAACAGAACCATTTCCCCTTTCTTGTGGTGTTTGGTACTTTCCTGGGGCACCAGGAAGGGAGACATTACTGTCTGCATTGGTTTGCTTTCTGGCCAGCCCCTTTAGGCAGGAAAAGGCCAAACAGCTCCTCTTCCTTAGCAGAAGTATTTAAGCATTGTTCAGGGATCCAAAGTCTGACCTTCCTCAGGAAGGAAAGAAAGATGTCTAGATTCCCGTCTTTCCCGCATCATGGCAGCACATTCTTCAAGTTTTGCATTTTTATATGTTTTTCATCTTCTTGAGTGATGTGTTATTAAATATTTTCAGTGTTCCTGGCCAAGATTTTGGGAAATCTGTTGGGTTTTTGGAAGAGGAGGGAAGAAGGCAGGGCTACATATATGGGTGATAAAATGCCATCATTTCCCTTACTCAAGCAGGGAACTTGACTGGAAAGGGTGACATCAATGAGAGTGACAAGGTAACATAGCGCAAGTGTTAAACAGAGGGCAAGCACTTAGAAATGCAGAGCTCCGAGTGCAGGTAGGAATACATCATCTCCCTCGTTGGGACAGCCGGAGTCCTGGCTACCAGATTAGGTTTAGAGAGCAGCTGGTTGCACTCGGGCAGAGAGAATTACACCCTATCAAATGCTTGCCATAAATCCAGAGGAAGACTTTCCTGATGAAGCCAAGCTGTCGGGAATGTTGCCTCTCTGACCTCGGACGTTACGGGTCAGAAGACCCCAAGACGGATGTTTTTCGGGGTCCGGTTTCTCACAGATAGGTTGCAGAGGCAGGTGGGAAAATGTCTGGTTTTATTCAAACAGGGAAGTAACTTGAAATCGAATGGTTTGACAAAAGATGCCTGTGGTATTCCTATTTTGTGTGCTGACTTCTGGTGTAGCTCTGAAAGGTGACAACAGCTTTGCTGCTTAGTGGATATTTTTCCTTAAGACTGACATCTCTAACCTTAACTTTGCTTTCTTGCAAGCTTTTTTTAAATTGACTGTTGACTGTTTCTACTTTATGATGCACAGCAAAGCTGGCCAGTTTTTCCCTATGAAAACCCTACTGCGGTGAACCTCTCATATTTTCTATTTGGTATCCTATTCATCAGCACGGTACGGCAGATGGATGGATGTAGGCTATGAACAAGTTGGGCCACAAACCTTCTGTAATTCTTGCTCTTCTTTCTACCTTTCCCAAACTTATAAGCCTTCATCACAGAAGCTAGACCCAAGGAGAAGACCAGTTGTTGTGGTCTTGACAAGTTAACCACCCAAATATGCCCCGATCTGCCCCTGGCAGCATCATCTGCAGGGACAAGACCAACCTATGGTTGGGAGTTCTGAAATGAAGCCCTTCAGGTTAAACTCAAGTTACTCCATGGAGTCTGTGGAACAGTGAAATCTGGTCAGGGCACCCACCTGGTGTCCCAGGAGGCATCGTTCTGTACCACGCGCCAGCTGTCTGAAGTGCTGGCGTATCTCTCCACTGTCAGGAAGTTGTGTTCAGTCTGGAATAAAAATAACAGAGTTAGCCAGATGCTGAAGGGACAGGCATGTCCCTACTTCTCTGTGTCACTTTAAACTGGAGAAGGGACTATGCTTCTGTGCGCTTTACTGGCAAATGCAGTAATTACTTAGCAAAAATGCTTATATTTCACTGCCAAAGCACAAATTTAAGCTAATAAATGATGCAGAGAATGAGTAAAGAACTTGATCATTAAAAAGAGAATGG
The DNA here is from genome assembly GCA_035582835.1 of Phoebastria nigripes. Taxonomy (NCBI): domain Eukaryota; kingdom Metazoa; phylum Chordata; class Aves; order Procellariiformes; family Diomedeidae; genus Phoebastria; species Phoebastria nigripes. Next base: position 161,579 of record JAYKAV010002981.1, read on the forward strand.
ACAGGTGAGGTATTTGCTATCAAAGTCTATGCAAGATGAGTGATGGGACAAATTAAGTACTTTTCTAATTTTCTTTGTTTTATTAGAATAATGCACCGGGCCAATAGGATGGAGACTAGAGACCATGTTTGCTACGACTGGATGGCACTGGATACCGACTGAAAAAGAGTGTCTGGCCTAACGCACGACATGGGTGCCTTCGACTTCAATAGTATGAAGAGATGATGAATGGTCCATATCTGACCAAATTAAGGACTTTGCCCCAAAAGCATTCTGGTGGTGTGAATTCCCAAAGCACAGGCTAAAGGGAGAAACTATCTTCTTCTGACCTCCCAGCAAAGAAAAAAAGCACTGGAAGCACACGACCTTACTCCTTCTGAAACCTGAACATCAAAGATTAAAATGCATCAGGCAGAGGCAGTAACTAAATATTCACTAATCCCGAACATCCTCAATTCCAGCGACGTGTCATATTTACCGCATTCTCTGCAGAGCTCCTGGGGTTCGCGCCTACAAAAGTTACTTCAGCAACTTCTCTCTGTGGGGGAAATTGAGATTTGTATTAAAGACTGAGCAGCATATTGCGCATTAAGAACATCCTTTGAAGATGCCATATGAGGTTTTTAGTGGTTTGGTTGTTTTTTTGTGGTTTTTTGGTTTTGTTTCGAATTATTTATAATTTCACTTGTTGCAATAGCAATGGGCAATTTATACTGTGAAATGGTATTCTATGCCTTGCCATTCCACTTGTCCTGCTTGCTGGATAAACTCCACCATAGGACATAAGATTTCTGTATAAAGGAGGGAGGGAAATAGGTGAGGTTTTTTTAAGAATGCCTCCCTGCCTTCTTCCTACCTTACTGCTGGAGACAGCAATGAGATGAAAGTCCTTGCTCTGAACACCTTATCCAAATTTTGAGCATTGAAAACTGACCCTTTCTGACATTTTTATTTCATTTACATTCCATACCAGAGGCATCAAAGGTGACTTGATTTCTGCTTGTAAAGAAATCACTGTACAATATTTGCCTATTTAATCATCAACTGTTATTTTATATTGAAGCAGAAGGGGAAATCTTCTTCATGTTGAATAAAGGGTTTTTATTTTCCCCTTCATTCACCCATTTTAATCACGTTCAGTACAATGACATTGGCATGAAAACACTCTGTCTCTGCCTTTTCAACCATGCTTACTAAGAGCAACGAGACCTTTTTGGTCTGAGAGCACCACAACCCTTTAGAAAACATAGACTTTTTCGGATGAGGGGTAAGAATTTAAAGACAATTTCCTAAACAGGTTTTAGCAAATCCTTGAAGCTCTCACCGCTCGATACTGTTGTCTCACTTCTTGTAGCACATCCCCAAATGTCTTATTTGCCAGCACGCGATCGGCAGTGAGAGGAGGCACCAAGGTTATGTCACCTATATTGAAAGCTGGGGGCTCTGGACCACGTGGCAAATCCTGAACTGTATTCTGGGAGAGGGAAGATGTGCTCATTACACATACATATAGATAACCAGTAGCACCCTGATGAATCGTATCACTGCTGTGGCTCTTTATCCAAGTCCATTGCTTGCTTAGATTTTAAGAACAACGGCAATAAAGTGAGCGTAAAAACAAACAAGAGGAACTTCATCTGTGCTCTGCATGCAGGAGCAATCCCCGCAGGACACCTGCTGCCCTATTGCTGAGGTCCCCCAAATCCACCCGCCAGAATATCCCACGACTTCAGGAGGCAGCACCCACCCACCAGTCCTGCACGTTCACATGGCTCACAGATACAATGGTAACGAACRTTGCCATGTACAGCAGAAACGTAGGAGGGTTTTTTGCCTCTTGGTAGAAAAGCAGAAACTTCAGGCCATGCTGAAAAGTTGGAGGTACCTATTTCCTAAAYTTTGAACAGAAAAAGCCCAGAATTTCTCAAGTGGTATGAAACCCCCATTACAGGAATTATTCTCACACCACATGAGAATTTCTCAAAGTGGTTCTTATGAGAAAAGAGAGGGTAGCAATCATGCAACCTCACTGAGGAGCAAATATAGCCATCGCCATTTACAGGATTTAAATGTCTCTAGCAGCATTTGGCCTATAGAAAATTTTGATTACCGTAGCAATAGCCCTTGCAAGTCCTCTGTACAGCTGAATATAAGCAGAAAGGGTGTGTGGCCCATAAATAGTTGATGCAGCCTCATATCGTTGAACCTAGCGAAGGACAAATTTGGAAAAGGAGGGTTTGAACGACTCTTGAGCAGTTTATACAGCTCATCCTACTGCGCCAAGCCAAGATCAGCACTATACCTGCGGGGGTTTATTTACTCCCTTACTGCTAGGGTGGCAGCCCAAAAACTTGCCTAAGTATTTCTGCTGCAATTTCAGGTCACTCTTCATTCTCCAATCCATTGCAAACAGGGAGGACCAGTTGTCACTCTTCAAATTATCACAGCTCTTCTACTCTTTTAAAGGCTTATGATATAGGTCGTCTCCTCTCCAACTTTTTGGGTTGGACAACCCCAGTTCTTCCAACCTTCCCTCCCAGTTTAGGGTTTCTAAACCCAAGGAGTCCATCCAATGGTCCACATCTTCCTCAAAGCACAGCATCTACAATGCCTTGTGGGGACCCTTAAAACTCAGTCTTGCAAGCTATATTGCGGTCTTTTCCACAGCAACATGGCACTGCAATTCATGTTCACCTTAAGACCCTACAGCTCCAAATCTTTCTTCTGGCAGTTTTGCCACCTTATGAAGATAATTTCTAGTTCATCCATGTCATCAGGAGATTACTAAAACAGACCTGAACTCACAGGATCTCCCTTCAGTACATCTGACCATTTCCACATTAAAGCATCCATACTCTAGCTACAGTCAGGAAACCACATTGGCCCTTGGACCATGTCGTCTAGGCCAGAATAAACAAGGAGGTCTTGAGATTTCTGCCACAGATTCTTCAGCTTTTTGTGGCAAAGGAAAAGTACTCTAAACATACATAATTTCACATGAATTATCATCCCATATAGCCAAAAGCTGAACTCAGTTAAACACGTTCAATCCGCAATTTTAACATTTACCTGGTATTCTTCATAGGTGGTAATGTAATGGGTGTAGACATTGCACAGACCTGCAATTACGACATCCATTCTTGGTGTACCATGAGAATCAAATTCCTAAGAAAGGAAATAAATCATTTATCTTGTAACAACTGCTCAATTCACAATTATATTGTTATTGTTGTTGTTGTTGTTATTATTATTGTTATTTACCAGGACAGAACACAAAGTTATGGTGGGGAGGGGGCTGGATGTTCAGGAATGCAACCCTACAAGTGTAATTTGTCTTTATTAATGTCTCATATTCACTTCCCAAAGAAAAAGAGGAGAAATGACCTCATACTCCAGTAAATTCAATAAATTTAGGGGTTTTTTTGAAGCTGATGTCTGTATACTCCTAAAAAAATAGGTGAAATAACTATGTGAGACAGGCTCAGTGAGTTGTGGAGACAGCGTCTGAGATTAAGATGGTATTCAGGCTGCAGCTGAGAATAGGATGTATCAATCAGGAAAAGGGAAAAAATACATTTGCCATTTTTTTCCAATTGTTCTCATGTTGCAAAATCCTGGTAGGGATTAAGGAGCTAAACCCCTCCATCCCAGAGAGAAATCTCCTGCTAGCATCAGTTATGCCTGGAACCCAGTTGAATTAGCTTGTGTTGGCTTAATGGATTGAAACTCGATCAGTTTGCCTCTTTTGGGGAGGATATTCATTTCTCCTGCATGTCAGTAAGCACACACAAAATGTGTCTGAAGCAATTGTGAAAAGGAAACATCTGTGAGACACGAGACCCATCACCCCAGCTGGGAGGAGACAAGGGAAAAAACCAGAAGGATCAAGAAACATGAAGTTCCAGCTATGCTGCGCTCTGGAGAAACCTCTTCCTCAGCGACTTACTCTTTTAACAGCTTCCCGTAGCCTGCGTCCAGACATGGTCCTAGGGGCATTAAGGGAACAATGTCAGTCTCCAGAAATGCAGGGAGCTAAAGCAGAAATCGCTGGTTGGACACGCAGCACACCACCAGAAATTCACATAGCACTTGCACCGCTGCTCAGCACCCCTTAAGGCTTCTSTGCGATGAGCTCAACCAAAACACCTCAAAATATTTCACATACATCATCACAGCCAGGGTGAGGCTGGAGGCACCCCAGGGTGGGGTGGGGTAGAAAAAAAGGTGTGAAAAATAAATCATTATCCTATTCAGATTTTCACCATTGTACCATCAACAGTCAGTGCAATTCATCATTACAGTGTATGTGGCATGAAAAACAAAAAAAATCAAAGTTAACAAGTTCCTTTCGTTTCATTGAAACTGCATTTTGCAATGAACAGTTAAAATTATTTAGGAAGCTTCTTTGCATCTCATTCATTCCCATGGCTAGTTTACAGAATGGAGAAGAAAATGGGAAACCCCAGGTAACCAGAGGAGACAGTATACAAGAAAGTACATGCAGTGGACATTATATGTAGTGCCCRCACAGCTATGGTATATTGGGAACAATTTTTAGCCTACACCCCCTTTCTACCTGCATGCGGAAGTATCACAGGTAGTTTGAATGAAACACTGCCAGCTGCAATACAAAGAAGACCAAAGAAATACATACGTGAACTCTCCGGGAACAGCAACGATTGCCAGCGATCCAATGGCAGCAATCTGAACATCCACGATGTCAGGGTGCCATGGGTGAGGCCGAGTCATCTGAGGTGAAAAAAAAGTGGATATGACTATTGAAGGATAGTAGCAAAAAAAGATAGCTGAAGTGGTTTCCTTCCTACAGTCATAAATCCGGCAAACAAATTTACTTTGTAGACAGGCACATGAGAAAGTGTTTTACCTCCATGTGTACAGCAAGTTGTCTGACCATAACAGTCAGATAAGGCACACGTAAATGCTATGGTTAAGGCAAAAAAAAAAAAGGTGTTGGCAGAGGGGTAGCTTAAAGCAAAGTGGGTAAATAAGGTCAGGGTATCACCTAGAAACCCCTCACCTGCATGGGAAAAGGATAGTTGTTAGGATCAATAAGGTCGATCATCTGACCAGGAGAGCAAAAGTGAATGAGTGAAATCAGAGAGCCCGATGGCGATGGGGAATGAGAGTGACCTCTTTGTTAGCTGAGCAAATGCACCGTCAGTTGTGATGCAGAGGGAGAGTTTCTAAGTCACCCAGAGGGTGATGCTCAGGGAACCCTCAACCTAGCCCTGACTTCAAACTGCCCTTTAGCAGGGACCACACCGTACTCGGACTCAGCACCATTGCAGCAGCCAAAACACACACTACAGCAGCATTTCATCTTAAAAAAAAAATAGCTAGATAAAAATGAAGAAGCCTGTTAAAAGGAAATTAAGAGCTCAAGGGTGGCATGGCTCCAGCAAATGAAATGCAAAATCCCACTCCAGCAAGCCAAAAAGATTTTTGAGGAGCAATTTACTGGGGACAAAACATGAGTGACAAAACCTTGTGAAGCACATCAGAAGCTGGAGGCCTGCCAGAGCATCCATAAAAGGATGCTCAAAAGGTGATAAAGTCACCAGAATAAAGTGTAATTTACTCTCAGTAGCACCATCCTGGACAGAGGAGGTGGGGTGGGAGGAGGCTCTGCGCTGGGATCTCTTTTTATGAAAGATGAGGTGAGGAGCTGATTGAACATAAAGCAACAGTAGGAAAGCTTTTAAAGAGACTGATGAAAGGAATAACAATGAATCGCCTCATCCAGATGGCATCCTCTAAGTGCTCTAAAGGACCTTGGACATGATCCCACTCCACTACAGTGCATTTGCCTTAATGCCAAGGGAACAGCAGGTGGAAAATGGGGCATCAATTTTCTTTTAAAGTTTTAAGTAGGATTTTGGGAAAGTTCAGTAAGAACAAACACCAAGTCCTGCCCAGGATAGAGCAGCCCCGAGCATGGGGATGGGCTGGGACCAACGGGGCAGCAGCTCTGCAGAGGCCGGCCCTAAGAAATAGCCCTTGCCTGTATGAGTGGGGCATCCCTGGGATGGGGCCCACGCAGTGGGGGATCTCCATCCTTGCTGACTGCCCCGACTCTTCTGGACATGGCCCTGAGCAACCTGCTGTAGCTGCAGTGTTGGTCCTGCTGGGAGCGGGGTCTTGCTAGAGAACCCCACCCCAGGGTACCTCCAGCCTGAGCCTGGTGTGATTCTACCTGTGGATGAGTAAGTCTGGCATCAGTCGATGTTATAGGTCACAGAACTATCAGACCCTTGCATAAACATGACAGAAAAGCAGAGAAGTCAACAGGACGTTTCCAGAGGAAGTCAAAGCCCAGTAGAAACCTTTGAAGACAACACTGAGAAGGTGGGTAAGGTGATACGGTCCCCAGAGTTTCCAAAAGGCACCATGATGAGTTACTTCATTTTGCATGGACCAGTCTGCCGCATGACAAAAAGAAAGGTCCTCTCATGGATTAAAGTAGGAAACCAATGGTAGGATGGAAGAAAAATCCACCCAGAGCTATTAAGATCTGAGCACCAGCAGAGGATGTCCTGAAGCCAGTGACGCTGAGCTCCAAGCACCGTTGGCTTTCCCTGACCTCATGCATTTTCCCTGTGCATCCTGCTCAGGGTTGTTTCACAAGGCAGAGAATTAGGCCAGGGTGGATCTTCAGTTGAGTTTTTTTGACGCTAATGAGAGCAGTGGGTCTGGTCCCTCCTCCTGAGATATATGGAAAAGATGCTCTGCAAGAGGAAAACTTCCACCTGTCTCATTCTGATGCAAACTAACGACAACACTTATTCTTGCTTTCTATTTTCATGCCTTCAAAGCCCATGCAGCTCTCTCTCCCTCCTTGTTCTTCACTATATGGGCTGGCACAGACATCGTCTGTAGTGCCCTACCAAAACCTAGCCCAGATCAGCAACCTCTTAACTTCCCAGGGCACACACCGGTATATCCTTACCTCTCCAGTGCTAAAGAGGATTGGCTTGGGTTTGTGGCAGGCTTTTGTTTCATTGGACGGCTCTCCCAGCAGCTGGTCCCGGATTTCATCCCAAAACGGGTCCCCTTCTACCGAGCCTTGAGGGGGAAACATCTTTTAAATGCTGTTCCTTCAGCTGCCCCAGCAGCTATCGGACAGAAAACTCGTTTATTACCCCCTTCCTGCTTATGTGGGATAGGATATTTCTCAGTGGATTCTGACTATCTCTCTTTTCTGGCATGGTTTGAAAAGCCAAGCTTTAGCCCAGCTGAGCTCCATCTTGGCAGCCTACGGGTAATGAGAACAAATGAGAAAGGTTGCCCCAAAGCCAGCTCTTTCCTCTCCCCACTCCCCATCCAGGGCTCTCCTTCCTTCAGAGCATGGTCGTATCCTTCTCCAGAAGCTTTCTGATGAACACAGACAGACTTGCAAGGGGGCTGTAAGATCACACCTTCCTAAAAAACATCCCTTTGGAGACTGTGGTTCAACCAGCCGTTGATGTTCTTAAATGACTCGGGGTTTGAATCTGTTTGGGGGATGCCCCATGTCCTCCCCATTTGTATGAAGCCATATTGACATCTGCTCCCTAAATTACCTTGTGTGAAGTTCAAAGCCCCCACTCCATCAATAGTCCCCGCGGCAAAGCTGTGTCCTAAGGCCGGTTTACATGTTTTAACCTTATTCAGAAGGGGAGAAAAAATGAAAAAGAGATATTTTAAAACCAGTTCCCCTCGGCGTGCCAAGTCCTGCTGTGAGAATATAACATTTCTTCCTTCCTTATACCTGCGAGCTCCCGCTCTTACCGTGTGTGTGGCATTGAGCTCCACCGAGACATCGCTCATGTTCACCCACTGGTGAGCTGAGCTGAGGGGTCCTGTGACCTCCTGGGAAGCATTTTCATACAGCTCCTAAGGGACACACAAGGTGGAAATCCTTGAGGAAGAAGAAATCAGGAACCCAGCTCTTCTGAGATTCAGCTATATGAATTATTTCTTCATTCTGTTGACACCTCCCAGTGGCCTCTTCCAGGTGTTAAAGCAAGAGTGTATTTCCCAAGCTCCTTTGTTTCTATCACCCCGTCTCTACATCCTGCATGCCCCGAGTCCTGCAAGCTCTCCCCGTCTCAAGTAACACAGGGAGGACTCTCTGTGGTCAGCAGTTTTGCGCGTGCCTTTCTTTTTACAGCTGAAACATGCACCTATTCCACGAGGATGGCAACTTCTTTTTCCTGGCTGCAACCTTTTGGCATTTCTCACACCTTAGACCAACCAGAAGAAACGTCTTCTGTGAGAAAGATGCACTTTGTTGCATTCATTGCTTCAAAACGCATGGACTTTACCATGCATTTACTATACAGCTGACAGCTAAGCCATTCAGCTCTTCCGTGAATGGTTTTCTGGCACACATGCCTCAAGCTGGTACATAGAAAGTGTTGCCAGAAGTTATACAGGTTTAGTAACATTCCTGTAACTGCAGGAAGGAATAGAGGACACAGGCTATGAAGGCCAAGAGTCTGCAATGTTAAAAACGACAGCAATGTTTTCCCTCGCCATTTGATACACACGCCGGGCCACTCTGACTGGGACAATCTTTCACTTGCAAGTCACGATCAGCCTGGAGTGACTTCAGGGCAAGCATCTGAAATGGCGATTAAAAGGGAACCACCACCGTCAAGCCTTCTGCTCTTATTCCTCTGCTGGACCCGTTCCAATTCCTACAAGCTGCTGTCCCTGAAACGGTGCCAAGAAATGTCCTCTTACTGACTACTCTCACATTACATGAAGACGCAGAAGGGGAACTGGTAAATTCAGGTGACTTTTGAGCCCAAGGACACAGGCGACGTAAGGGAGCCCGTAGGGTGGAAGACACTGGCTGAGTAAATGCAAAGTCAAATGCAGGGCAAGATCAGTATCTTTCGTGGGTGTTTAAGCTGGCACATTTTAACTCACATTTGCGTTAGTTTGGGAGTGTGATGCCAAAGTTGGCCAACAAGTGGTATATGGTGGTGTCTCTGAGCTCTTCTAGGAATCTTCAACACCAGCGATTTTTTGCATCATGACACCTCTGAGACACGTGCATGGGAGGGAGGGGGAGATTATAAGGGGTGACATCCACATTGTATACCGATGAGGAATATTGAGATTAAAAGCCCAAACCGACATTTTCAAATTGCAACACCTACAATGATGTATCTAAATAAAAGCATGTGCTTTCTGAATAATCAGGAAACTTTTCCTTAAGCATATAAATATGGACTTTAGAGTAATTTAAATGTACAAACATTCACAAAAACAGGTGCAAGAAAGTTGCTTAAATGAACATGCATTCCTGTAATAACAGCATTCACGCACACTCGTAAAACAAAATATCACTTACCCTTGCTTTGAAGTAGATATTTTGTCCTATAATTCTTGTACTGTCAAACATGTCGTTACCGGGACCCATGGCCATGCACATGGTTGCCTGTTAAGAAATTTGTTTAAATGCTAGTGATCAGTTAATATGGAGAACATGTGGCACTGCAAAGTGGATGAGTTCACAAGTGATTGTCATACTGTGGGAACTAATTGCTTCTTGCTAGCCATCTCAGATTTGGGTACCAGCTTACTACACTAACCCTTGCAGCAAGATAAATTTAAGTTTGGGCTGAATGACCGGAAAACAGGGTGTATGAGGACAAGACACAGTAAGTTCCTGAAAGAGGTATCCAGAATAGTCCAAAAAGAGGTGATTTTTTTTTTTTTTTTATGTCCTCTTCATACACAATGGTCCACCACGTGGCTCTGTATTTGCTGCTCCACCCTGAGTTTTCTCCTTATCAGAAGTTAATGTAGATCAGGTAGGACATACTTACCCCCCCAACAGGACAGGTGCTCTGTGGGTTGTTGCACGACTCCCCCGTGTTTATGCAGAACGGGCCTTTGGTGTTGGGCGACACATCTCCCAAGTTGGAGGATGCAAAGGCGGCAACAAAAGAGCCCTGCCAAAACCAGATGTGGTCAGATGGATATTAGTGCCTTGCAGTGATTGCAAGCATCACCTGCAGCTTTCCCTGCAGTCAAGGCTGGCGTTACAGCCAGTTGATGAGCATGAGATGCTGGTAAACATTTCTGAAGTGACTGGGAGGACTGGAATGGGGATTTAGGAGCATCCCAAGGGTTAGGGACAGGAAGAGCAAGGGAGAATGGCAACCGCCATTTCAGGGGGACCTTCACACCACTTTGGTATCCAGGCAGCGTTTCTTCATCTACCTCTTCCATCTCAGCKGCAGCTCTTCCCCGCATGTCCCCAGTTTCTCATGTTACTGACCAGATGTTAATGGATCATTGTAGCACCTTGCACGGGAYTTTTTTTCTGCCAGGCTTTCACCATGACTGATTTACAGGGTGAGAGCTATTGGATCTGACTGAAGGAGTTAACATCAAGCAGTACTCCTTAGAACAGGGCTGGTTACACGCTGAGTGTCAGCTGAATTCAGGTCTCACAGATACTCTCATTTTTTTCCCCTCTTTTAGAGATGGAATGCGTCAACACCAGGTATTTTGATATATTATCAGCTCTTAAGCCATTTTCTTGTAAGACTGCTAGACACAACGTGCCCAGCAGACCATACAGCTACATATTGAATCCTGCAAACAATTCTTAGCTTTGCGTGCATGTCAACTTGCGCTGACTTGCACCCATAACTATGCACTAGAGTCGAGTCTTGTTAAAAGCTTTTGGATAATCCACTATAAAAAGAAACATTTGCAAGCAGGAATTAGGTAGAATTCCTTTAGTTTCCATCTTTGGTATGAACTGCAGAGTATTAAAATAGGAACTGGGCAACAGTTTCAAGGTACATGCTGGAGATATACACACAGGACACCCTCTTAATCAACACATGACTCAAAGAGTCTCTGAGATGGGTTCATGTCCATATTTACATTTCAGGGGAAATAATGCTTTTTAAAGGAGCTGTGTTTGCACTCTGAGGATGGCAAATCTTCTGGATAAATGAAAATCAGAAGGCAGAGCTGGCTGGCAGCCATAAGAAAGAAGTGGGGCTGACCACAGCCTTGATGCCACACCACAGATGCAATATATTGATCCCTTTGGATCAAATATCCCACACATGTCTTTCTAGTATTTCCAATAGCCGAATCAAAATAAATTTGGTTTATTCCTAAAGTCTAAATAAATGCCACTGATTACTAGTTTGGAAAGTCGAGAGTACACCTTGCAATTTCTCTTCTCTAGAGGAAGAAAGTAAATAAATCAAAGCGTTCATCTCTGTCCTCCTTTTCCTGTGTTTACCCTGCTGTCCTATTTCACTGTTTGAAAGAACCTGCTTTGGCCCATAGAAAGCACCAACCGTCCCCTCCCTGTTGCAGCACTTTTTTCCCCATTATTTTCAGTAGTCTGAAAACAGTCCCACCTCTCCAGGAAGCATCCCCTTGTTCTTCTCCTGTTCAAACAAGTAAGACGCATAGCCCATATTGTCGCTGTTCACAAGACGGTTGGTGTTGTTCATGCTGACCGGGTGCACGGCAAACCAGCTGAAGAGGAGTCAGAAGACACACATAGGAAATGCATTGTTCAATCTATGTATTTGCAACTGACTTGTTCAATCTATATATTTGCAATTGACTTATGGGAATTTTCTCTGGGAGAATACAAATGCAGACTGTTGGTACTTAGGGATGGATTAACAAAGGCAGAGTTATTCCCATCCTCTCCCTTCCTGACCAGGAGGGCTCATGGCTATGATGGTCCAGGTCTTGAGGCCACAAGAATTTGGCATCATAATTATCAGGGCCACCAAGAGCTATTTCAGACCTGAACTGACTCTTTTCTGAGTCCAGAGAATTATATTTTGGAGGGATTTTTATTTTCTTGCTTCAAAGAAACAAGGAAGAGTCAACGATGTAAAAAAGGAAAAAAAGGAACACTTTCATTCTTACAAAAAAGAAAACCCTCCTCTTCCTCTTAACGCAGTCAGACTCTTGCTTGTGACTTCTAAACAAGGAAAACACAATTATGGCTTTGTTACTGCACATTACTTCATTTGCCTGGCCTTGAGCTCTGAACTTCACGTGGCCGAATGCTGCCCCGCAGATCTGTTGATAGGACGGGTGTTGTAAATGCTGCCTGCAGGAATGGCACGCTTCCCACGAAACATGGGGTGTTAAAGAAAATAACCAAGAGAAGAAGAGCCCAAAGGGTCCTGGAGGTGCCGGGGCTGGCATCTGCTTGGAGGGTCACAGCAAGAGCCCCAGAGGGGATTTTTCCCTACAAGGGAAGACCAGCTACGGTCATCTTCCCCAGATGCCTTTGGGTCATGCCAGTAGCTGTGCCCAGCTGTAGGTGGGCCAGGTGCTGCTGTATCTCCCAGAGTAGATGAGGGACGCTGACCTGGTTTATGCACTCATGGACTCTCCTGGGAGAGTCAGTGTTGGGAATGAGAGCTTGTGCAGAAGACAGAACTGCTACAGAACTGTGGTTTATGAGGATTTGGAGAAAAACAAGTTACTTCGGTGGTCAGTACCTGATAAGGCCTAGATCCTGTCCACTCCCATCYACCATCTTCAGCATCACCATTTCTTTGTCTGTGTCAGATGAATACCTGGATGAAAATGAAGCGGGGAAATACCATTAGCGCCAGAGCCATGGTCACACTCTGCGTTGCTCAGACACATTAAATCTCCACTAGGTTGAGCAAGGAAATGAAGAGGTTATTACAGATATTACCAGAGCACAGTGAGACCTTAGAGGAGCATCTGAAAATAGCTGTGAAGCTAAGGGAAGAGTTATGGTTGTTGCTGACCTCAGGCGCTGCTTCTCCAGGGGATGGAGAGAGGAGCTCTCTCCAAATACAAATTCATGTACCAAGGATGGCACTTTAATGCCATCTGACTCAAATGCTAACGTCTACTAAAGACTTTTTTTTTTTTTTTTTTAAACAAAGCATAAGGTCACATCCTTGACCAATGCCTCACGTGCTTGGAGGGGGCAGCCACAACTTTCAAGCCCACTCTTGCAACTCATTTTTGGGGATGCACACACCCAAGCGCCCAGGATGGCAACAGTGTCATTCTGCCATGGTCTTGGCTCCACATTTTCATCATCCCACGAATGACCAGAAACACCAGCTGCAAGATGGCGGGGTCATGGTCCCAACCAAAGGGTCCTCTTCAGGGCTCTGTTTCTCTCCCACTTGAGGAGCTTTTACCTGCTTCGTTCAGATGCTGGATTCTTAAGATAGGAGAAAGGGCTTCGGTTGATCTGGCTGTTTTCTACAGTGCCTCTGTTTATAAAAAGCCTTCCTCTCTTCATGTTCTGATGCGCTATATCAATGCTCTGAAAAGCAGGAAGGCAGGGAATATTGGTCCATGCATGTAAGGCATATGTGAGATTATCTGGAAAAACTCTCTCTTTCCCTCCCTGYCTGTCCCCAACTCTTTCTTGGGAATCTGGGGTCTTTTTTTTTTTTTCTTAAGTAGTCTAAAATGCTAGAAAATTATGATAATATTTTGAAACCACCCACAACTGTCTCTTTCTAAAGAAAGAATTCAAGGCTTCTGTTTTTTGATCTGATTTCACTGGTAAGCATAAACCCACCTCCAAGTGTGTTTTAAGACTGCGACATTCAGAGGTGCTACCACAAACATCACAGCAAGAGCTCTGTTAGTCACAAACATATCTCCCCTCACCTTTTCTGTGTTTATGGGCTCTCATGTCAACAGACTGGACAACACTGACCTTTAYGATGCCATTCACAATAGCGTTGAGGGACGGTTTGATTAGCCCTTTGCTAGTGACCCAGAAGAGAGTGTACTGGAAGTAGCCACCAGGCCCCGAGTGCGTGTGGGTGCCGCTGAGGATGACGTTGTCCTGTCGGTACAGCTCGCCGTACTTGCTCTTCAGTTTCTTGAGCACCTAAGAGGAAGGAGGTGGTCCTAAAAAACCCTTTTTCACGCCCAAAGGCTACAGAGATTTGTATCAGCCCTTGCAAAAAAACCCAACCAYTCATATTCCTCCTCGCTCTTCTCTTTCTGCCTGATACTCCCATACTGGTGTCACAACAAGTAGGTTATAGCTGTTGACTTGGCAAGAGCCTTAAAATAATAAAATCTGGTAAGTGAAGACCTCTATGGCCAACTTGCAATGAATTCCAGATCATCCAAGGAGTCCCCAGTTCTCCGACATCTCCCTCCCTCCTCTGTGATGCTGGAGACCCAACATTACACAGGCACCATGATAATATATTYGTGATTCGAATGTATTTGTGATAATTTTTCCGCTAAGAAAAGCATGGTCAAAGTCCAGCCTCACTTGCTGAGAAATCAAAAGCTCTTCTTCGGCAGAGACATGACGTCTCTCCAAGATCGTGCTGCAAGGAGATCCCAAAGCAAATGGCCGATGTGCTGCTGTGCTCGATATTATTTAGCAGTGACTACAACCTTAATGCTAATACCAGCSACAACCCAAACTGTGCCAATCATTCATTTCCAGCCACGTACCTCCAGCCTCAGTCTCTGAGACACCATTCCTATGTCGGCGCTGACAAACACTACTCGGCTGGAGTCATCAAGGTCTGCCACAATGAAGGCTCGGCTGTAGAGGCGCGTGAGAAGCCCACCGCCCACCTGGTCTGGGTTGGCATATCCCATCTGGAAGGGAAGAGCTCCATCAAGCCCACACAGCCAAAATATTGAGTGATGTATTCAGTTGCACGTATTTTTCTAAGTAGATTTGCCAGAGGGTCAGAGGACTCGTTCAACATACAAACACTCAGAGCTGCAGCTATCTTGCCCTGTGATTGCGAGAATCATTGAATCATAGAATGGTTTGGGTTGGAAGGGACCTTAAACATCATCTAGTTCCAACTCCCCTGCCACGGGCAGAAATACCTTCCACCAGATCAGGTTGCTCAAAGCCTCAAAGAAATTTCATCTAATGCTTGAAGATGACAACCATTTGGCAAGGCAGAGCCTCTAAGCCAGAAGTCCTGCAAAAAAAACCTCAGAGATGATGAAAACTAGTTTGTTGCCAAACCCGTGTTCAGTTCCCCCAACTTACCAGAGGAATTTCTGCCACAGGTCCCGTGCAGTCAGCTCGACCTACACCTAGTAAGTAGTTTGGTGTTACTTCACTGGAATCTATAATAAGAATAAATAGTAGATTAGTGGACACATGAGCAAGCAGAATCAGGGACAGAAGAGGCAACCCAGCCTTTTTAAAGAGATTGCATGCCTGAAACCTGCTCAACATCCCCAGAGGACTCAGCAGGCCCGTGGACAAGGGGATCCAGCTGATACTGTCTGCTTGGGTTTCCAATGGGCTGTTAATGTGGTCAAAGTGTGCTGAGGCTGTTAAGGCATTTGGGGTGGTAAAGGGTGGACCAGGCGTGAAGAACTGCAGAGGGAGCTCACAAGACGGGGTCACTAGACTGTGTAAAATGTGTCGTGATTCACAGCGAGGGGAAAACAAGCCTAGCTTTGCCAATTAAGCTCTCCAAGCCCACCAGTACCATGCAGGAAACAGATCCGAGGTTGTAAGAGCTGTTTTCACACAAAAAATTCAGCTCAGCAGCAGTGAGAAAAGGGGTGGCATGTCAGGAGCCACCAGGAAAGGACTAGAGAAGAAAGAGGGGCACATCCATATGTCACCCTGGTGCCTCCAACGCATCCCRTGTCCAGCGCTGGTGCCCTGGTCTCAAAAAAATCACAGCAGAACCAGCAGAGGGTCAAAGAAGGGAAAAGCAGCTCTGGGCAATGACCTCCAGGCAAGTGGTGAGGAAAAAGGCTCCTGAAGGAGATCATGTCTCATCCCAGCCATCATGAAGGTGCAGATGTCCTTCTACAGAATGGGCAAAGCACCTGGACAAACTCATGGAAGAAAAGCCACTGAGGGCTATCAAATAATAAAAAAAAAAAAAAAAAAAAAAAAAAAAAAAAAAAGATTTATCTGTGTCTCAGGAAATCCCAGAGCCACAAATCACTGGAGGCAGAAGTAACACTGTGGGAAAATATTTCTATGTGCTTGATCTGTTCTCACAGTCTTCCCCAGCCAGCTGCTGCCGCTCGAGGCAGGGCATCAGGATAAAGGGACGCTCGGTCTTCCCAGTCTGGCCTTTCCTAGGCTGTCACTTAAAACAGAGGAGAAATGAAACACTCACACTGGCCAAAGAGTGACCACAGGGCATTTCTCTCGTTTAAAATGGCACGAGTGAACAGGCTACCCATTAAAACTACCGTTCCTCCACCTCCTCCTCCAAGAGCTATGACACAGAGGGGAATCGCTTGTGCAAAACTCTTGCGTGTTACAACGTAAAAAAAAAGAAAGTGTGAACTACTTCCAATTCCAGATCAAAATCTAGAAATTGGAAGGTCCCGTTGCTGACATGTTGGGTGATGCCCCATCCAGGGCAGGGGAGACCCCCAGCTCTGGGAAAGGGCTCCTGTCACATGGAAACACCTAAAGCTTCAAAATGTTTTTTTTCCCCCGTGAGATTTTATCTCTCCAKAGGACAAGCATGGGGTACATTAGAAGTGAATTGAGAGTTAACTTTTGGCAGCTCCTGACACCCACCTGCCCCATGGCTGTGATGGGGTTGGAGGCGTAAATGGGCTGTGATGGGATTGCAACAGCTATGAAGCCCCTTGGTGCGGTGCTGGGAGCGAGGGGCTCTCGGGACCTCCTCCACCGGGTGGAGAGAGGGGAGGGAGGTTGTCTGGATCCCTGCAGCCAGCCTCACCCACCAGCACYGAGGCTGTGCATCCGCGCCCCGAGAGATGCTCGCATTGGGTTTGACCACCATGCTCCTGCCGTAGAGGCCAGCAACAGCACCGTGCCATGGCTGTGCGAGAGGACCACACGCAGAGAAGATTATAATGGCTCAGTAACGGCCCAGTGACCCTCTACCTGTATGTCCCTTTAATTTAAATTACTGCACTGGACACACATTTGAGCAGCATGCGATGGCAGGACTGAAATAGCTCAACTTGCCGTTGCTCTCTTTGGCGAGAAAGTGGAGGAGGAGGAGCACCACGGTCACCGCTATCATCAGCACCAGGCAAACGATGAGGATCACCTCCAGGCGGGAGAAGGAACACTTGGACGTCTTCCCACACATGGTGGGGGCACTGTGAAAGCAGAAAGGAGCCCATGGGGAAGGCAGACGGGACAGCCCCGATGTCAGGCATGTCCCACCCAGAGCAGCACATCGCACACTCAAAGAGCTGGTGATGGTTTGTGTCCCCCGTCCCAGTGTCAGAGCAGGCAGCAGCAGCGATAAGGATGGGAAGTGAAGATTTATTTTTCAATCTGCTTAAGACAGCAAAAATATATCTCCTGTGAGCAGCTATCGCTCCCCGTTACAAGGCCCGATAGGACAGGGTGAGCGGCTGAATTACCGATCCCGCATTTCCCCAGACACTTTGCTCGCTCTTTTGAAGAAATCTTTTAAATAAAGCCCACAATCTTCCACCAGATCCTACGTTCACTGAGTGGCCGAGGGAGATGCTGCGGCCTGAAGCCTTGCAGCTTTTCTGCTGCTTGCGTGCTCGGAGCACAACAGAAAACAATATTGTCACCATAATAAAGGTCAATTTAGGAAACTCAGCATGAGAAAAGCACACCCCATCGCGTGTCCAAGCGCAGTTCTCTCCTGGCTAGAAAAAGTTGTGGTTGTGACAGCTTTCCAAGATAAGACCCTATGTATAGATGCCGGCTTTCTTCATCATATGCAGAGCTCTTTGGTTTTGCTTTTTGTATATTGTTCTTCCTCCTTGGACAGAGGTTTATTTTGGGTTAAAGATTAACGAGAAAAATTATTTGAAATATGGCTATGGGAAAATATGCTATTTCCCCCTCTGATAAAAGCTCTGGTGACCTCTGATTTGTCCTGCTCTGGCACCTGAGATTCGCGTCAAGGACTTCAGTCTTGCCTGGTGGGAAGTGGCACTTGTAGCAAAGACGTGTCTTTTGCCCTTCCTGTAAGCATCTGTACAAGGTAGAAATAAGCCTTGAAAATAGCTTTGGACGTTTCCGTGTGTCCTTAGATGTGTTAGTAGACAAAAATTACTGCAGATCCCATTTCTCTGCCTGTGACCGAACAACATATCTGCCCCAAAGGACTGGTTCCTTGATTAGAGCGGTGGGGGGGTCTCCATCCTTGGGGATGCCCCCGACTCACCTGGACACGGCCCCAGGCAGCCTGCTGCAGCCGTGGCATTGGCCCTGCTGGGGCCCGGCTGTCGCGGGAGTGGTGATGGGGAAGGATGGACACACGATTAGAAAGGGAAGAGTGAGGCAGAGCCTCTAATTTTCCTGGAGGTAACATTTGCCTTGGTCTGGCATGGGGGTTGGTAAAGCTCATGCCTGCAGGCTATTCCCCAGAGATGATATGCCCTGGAAACAATGAACCTGCAGAAAAAAACTGCTGAAATGAGTATTTATGGTCTTGGAAAGGTTGCAACGAGAAACAACATCACCAGAGAGCCAAGGGGTCACCCAGACTTGCTATAGGTGACCTTTCTTATCAGCGTCTTTTGCCATGGTAAGCTACAGCAGTCATGATCATTGCTGAATTTCACCTAGCAGATTTTCTAGCGGCAACAAATCTAATATTACGGGTTTCCTTCCTCCCCTTGTTATTCTCTCAAGCGTGGCATTGGCAACCAGCTGCATGGCACCGCAACCCGTCCAGATAATCAATATCACAGCACCAGCCTTAAACACATCTGCACAATACGCAATTACAGTTTTCTTTTTCGAACTGATTAAGCTGCCAAAGTAATACTAAAAGAAGCAAACATTAGTCCTATGAAATGCCAGTGAAATCTCATGCAAACTTACCTGAGATCCCTCGCGTGTCCCAGCGTCTAGAGGAACGTGTCCCAGCTCGAGACCTGTTTCAAGCTGAAAAGTTCAGCTTGAAAATTATTGCTGTTATAGTCCTGTGAGTCAAACACTGTGCAAGATAAGAAGAAACCAATCGATAATTTTTACCGCACAAGGAGATGATAAGGTTTTTTTTCCCAGTGCATTTATTTTAAGTTACGAACGGCACCTACCTCTAAAATAACCTTTCCAGGATTGCACTGATCAGCTCCGGTGCACGAGGAATTTGGGAACAGGACTTTTTCCCTCCTCTTTGTTTCATCACAGCTTGACCAGCCTGTGGGATGGCTGCTGCTTCCCATCTGGCCGTGACTGATATTCATGGAAGGTCAGTCCCCAGGGTTTCCAAACTCTACTAGAAGAAGAAATTGAATACAGGATTGTATTTTAAGTGTAAAATACATTTTATTAATGTATTTTTATTTGTTAAAAATTTTATTTATTAAAAAACAGCTTTTCCCATGTTTTCCTTTTGAATCCCAGATAGGTTGCAATGTGCATAAATTCACCAGCTGCTAAAGCATGCTTTATCCGGAGGGTTTTGACAGTTCGCTCTTCCCAAACATGACGGGACCCATCACATCCCTCAGAGAGCGGCTGCTCATGCTTGCTGGCAGGGGGCATGAAAGACCCCACGAGCAATACCCCTTTGCTTACCCCAGCACCCACACGTTTCAGTGGGAGTTTAAGGCTGGGACCACCTCCGACATTCTCCCTCCCACTCAGCTTCCAACAGCCAAACATCTCAGGAGGTTCAGTTTTCCTCTTTCATCGCCGTTTCTTTCGTGCACCCTAATCCAAGGGTTAATATTCCATCTAGCTCCGAGCACATGCAGTCTTAGTCATCGCTTCAAGGTCATATTCAGTTTCGCCTTTTGACTCAGCAATTTTTGGACCGGCTGGTGGGGAGAAGCAAGATTTACTGATACGTTATCTCCTCGCTGCAATACCGAAGGAACGCGCTTGCCCCTGCCGTCGGTGGAGAAAAAACCTGCTTTGCCGTGGGGGCTGACAGGTATCCCTGGCCACCTCTGTGCTGCTGGGAATACCCTGCTTCGGGTCGCAAGGTTGCCCCAAATTGTGCACTGGCCTTGGAGGTCACTGGAGAGCCTCGTTTGACGAAACCATGAGCAGTCAATCACTCTGCTGTCAGGGAAAAGGTCCTGGGACAGAGATGAGCCAGAAGTAGGTTGTGCATTGGCAGGAAGAGCAAGAGCTCTTCCTGAAGGTSGTATATTTGCTAGATCATCATGAAAACTTAAGAAATTGAGTTTTAAGGAGTTGGTATAGTGATGGTGTGTCCTGCCAGTCTCACCCCATGAAATGCAAAGAACCAAGGAAAAGACCTCACTGTGGCTCTRTAACTCCAGAAAGGACAACCCAGCTGTTGCTGGGGGTGGAGGAGGAAAAGGAAGTTTGGTAGCAGCTCAAAACGTGTTTTGGGGGATATCTTAAATGTTTTCCTTTTTAAAAGACTGCCCAATGAGGTTATGGGGACCCACAGCTCCCCATCTTCTGCAGGTGGCACGACCATGTCTACCCACCCTGGCTCAGGGCTGCAGAAGCAGCAAGCTTTTTGGTACAGAAAAGGGACTTTCCGGACTGCAAAGACCTCAGCTGAAGTGCTAAGGGCTTGGTAAATCCCTCTGAGCTCCTTTCTGCCTGTGGAAATGCAACCCAGTGCCTCCAGAGAAGGTGGATTACCAAGATGGTGGCCAGGAAAGTGTTTATTGAGCACACAGAGGTCATCACATGGCAGTGCAACAGGTACCCTGGAGCACCTCAGAGCCACTGTCAATATAGTGAGAAACAACGACAAACTGGCTCAGAAGAGAAGTCCTGGAAATGTTTCCAGCACTTCTAGAAGAAGCTCTCCCCACTGGTTTCTGCACCTCATGTCCACCACATCAGACAGGTCACCAGCACCACCACCACGAGGAAGGACTGTGGTCCCACTGGAGGCATGGTGCTTACCTCAAAGCAGCCACACTGGAGCACCTCGTCTGAAAAATAAAACCCCCATGCAAAAGCTGTCCTGTCAGGGGCGGGATGCTCATGAACCTGCTCATTAACCACTGATGGTCGAGATCAGTAACTGCAGATCCAGGCTGGAAGGAAACCAGAGCCGGGGAAGCAACAGTAGTCGCGGCTGGAGGGGCCAGGACATCCCTGAAATTATGCTCCGTGTTGGGAGTGGGAGAAAACGTGGGATTTGAAAGCGGGCACACATGTCAAATGCATGCAGACCCAGGAAAATTATTTCCTTTGTGAGGTCCTTGTCCGGCAATGCCTGGACAGCCTGGCCCTACACATCAGTCCGGGCTGGTATCACGTTGCAACATGTCAAGTTACCTTCTCATAAGATGAAAGGTTTCCCACAGGTCATCCTCTTTCCCAAGACCAAGAGTCCTCCAACTTCTTCCCCTTCTCATTTTGTGCTAAATAAGACTAAAGAAAGTTATATTTTATTTATAATATGTATCCTACTGAAAAATGGCTTCTACCCATCACTGCTATCAGACAATACCAATTTGTACCCTTTCCAGACACATCCAGTAACTGCAAACAGCACAGGATTTTCATTCTCAACATAGCACAAACGCTGCAGAGCACTTGCGAACCTACTTGGTTTAATGCCACCACCCAACCGACTCATGGAAATGCTCAGCTGGTCTTGACTTCTCCTGACAGATGCTCTTGATTTCTCATGTGAGACCAGGTACCAGGCTTTAGTTACTTGAAAATATTTGACAAGGAGCATTCAGGAGATTGTGGATCCTCTCACTCAGTGGGATTAAAACAACACGGGTTTGGAACAACTTTGTAGGTAAACCTGTCGTGGTTTAACCCCAGCCGGCAGCTAAGCACCACACAGGTGCTTGCTCACCTCCCCTCATGGTGGGATGGGGGAGAGAATCAGAAGAGTAAAAGTGAGAACGCTTGTGGGTTGAGATAAGAACAATTTAATAATTTAAATATATTATTATTAAATTGTAATGAAAAGGAAAATAACAAAAAAACCAAGAAAGACAAGCGATGCAAATGGAAAACAATTGCTCACCATTGCAGGTTGTGCTTCCAGATCATTAAGAAAGAGGATTCAAACCACCTCTATATATGATCCTTTAGGGAGAAAAAAAAAAAAAAAAAAAAAAAAAAATTAAATTAAGCAAATTTGCTTTAAAATGTAACCCAAAAAAAGCATTTGCTTCCCTTTCTGCTCCTCATTTTTTTAGTTTCTCACCTCTCCAGAGCAAGACCAGATCATTTCAGAGAACTGACCCTTTCCTCCAGCATCCACATTTTGCTTTAAAACCAGCCTGCACAAAACCAGCATTTCCTGGTCTCTCAGAGAGCTCTCTTTGTGCAAGCCATCAAAGCTGGGACCATATAAAACTAAGCTCTTCCCTTATAAATGCATAGGAGACCACGATCTTCCCCGTGAACCTTCTGAAACTGAATCCCTCCATCCTGATCCTCCAACATCGGTGTGCAGGAAAATYGGCAAAGAGACAAAGAGGGAAGGCACACGTGGGACACCGAGGACTTCCCGCCTGCTCTTGGCCTTCCAGGTGCTCTTCCCACGGAAAACTCTAATTTAAGCAGGTCACAGAAGAGACTAAATAAACAGAGTACTTACCCATCTGTTCTGTCTCTTTGCTTTCCTTCCTTTTCTCTCAATCCTCATTTTAACCCTGAATTTATCATAGCACCGGCTTTCCCACAGCCCGCGGAGGGGAAGGACGTAACGCTCCATCAGCGATGCTTCGCTGTTGTCCGCTCCACTCAAGGGAAATAGCCTAATAAAGCCTGGCTGGTTTTCTCTTCCTCCCGTCTCATTTTCACGGTCCTTCGCGTGGTCTCACAGCGCGGTTTGTTCCAGCTTTAATTACTTGCTCTTGTCTGAACTCCTTCCAAACAGAGGCTTGGAGTGGCTTCACCTGAATTCGGCACGCGGTAGATGTTCATCCAAAGCTGCAATGCTCCTCGCGACAACCATTTTCAGCTAACCCATAGAGATGCGTGAGGTTTCCAGGGGCCAGCCAGGAATGCAGGATGCAATTGCAACAGGAGGCAATTTGTCCCCAGCAGGAACAGGTTGTGTTCACCATGGCCTACCTAAGCCAAACAAGCAGAAAACACTTCATCTGTTAAAAATAATAAATAAAAGTAATTCTTTAAGCAATGAGGATTAAAGGAACAACTGCCTTCGCCGAGGCAGGAGGGCAAAACCTTTCTCTAAAGGATCTCTGCTTTTCTAACGTGGCTCGTCATCATCGGGACAGCAACCCGACCATCCCATTTTTCCATGCCCAACTGAGTTTTGGTTGACAGACCAGAGACATCTCAGCATGAAYGGCCCAGAGCCAAAACACACGCTCATTTGCATTATAATTAAAACTTCATTTTCTACCAGCAAGTCCAGCTCTGTGTTTGGGGTGAAGCACCCGCTGCTTTGTGCTTGCAAAACGCAGCTGCCTTGTACACCTCCGTCTGCTGGATGCGGTGTGGGGTTCTCGAACGTCTTCAAAAGACCCTCCTGGAGATTTACACCAATTCTGCTGCCTTTCTGTTAAACTCATAAAAAAAGGGGTCCGGGAGAGACCCACCAGCTGGTATAACTCACTGCATATACAGAGCTGGGAAGAGGACAGATCTGCTGCGTAATCTGGCTGAATTTTTGTTTGCCTCTGCTGGGGAGTATCCAAAGGGTGGCTGGGTAATGAAGAGACTGAAAAAAAAAACCAAAAAAAAACCCCACTGCGTTGCCCAGGCTTTTTTTTATTATGCTGGAACATTTTGTGCCACCATCTACGAAACCAGAAAGTCTGGCTGGATTTCTGCAGCCACTGAAACCGGCTGCATCAACCCTGCATTTTTCTGGGGGGCAAATCTTTTTTTTCCTGGGAAGCCACTTGCAGATACCCCATAGCAGTGAGGAATTCTCCAGCAAGGTCAGGCATGTCGCAGGCCTCGTCACTTGGAGGACAGAAACCTTGATTCAAGCCTATTTGCTAAACCATGGCCAGTTCCCGAGCAGAAAATTGAAACAACCATCATTTCAACACGGGCATGTTGCTTGTACGAACCCAAGATGTTCACCAAAGCCTGGGATCCTGGATGTGAGGAGGGGAAAGCAATTATGAGGCCTCTTAGATAATGTTGTTTGTTTAATAAAGAATGGCCAAAGTCCTTTTTACATGGACACAGGAGGATCCTGATGGCAGGAGATAACGTTTCTGTGCAGAGCTGTCAGCAAAAAGCTGTTCAGGCTTTGGCAAGGACACACCAGGGGGTGATTCAGGCARCACCATGTGGATTTTCTTCCCCACCTTTCCTGGTCAAAACGCTCACATGCCTGCTCCAAGCAGCAGCAGGTAGCTCCATTGGGTGAAGGGCTGAAGTCATGGATGCGATGGCCATGCTCGAGTACAGCCCCATGACCAGGCTGGCACACAGACTGACCCAGAAGCACCAAGCGGTAGCGCAAGATCTCTCTCGAGCTCTTAGTTGGTTGCCCAACACCTGGGACATGCAGTGATTTCCTTCTGGAGCATCTTCTGCCTCCAGTGGCCAATGCAGCAATTCAGGTGTTTCACCAAGATCTCAGATGGGCTTAAGGCTCCTCAGGTATTTCTTTGGAAAGCCTGAGCATGGTGGATGGGTTGCCACCCACCAGGTGGGTATTGGTGCCGCTGCCTTCAATCGCTTTGTGAAACCTCTAGTTCTTCTGGTAAAGTCAAATCTGCCACCCCTGAGCTGGGAGAGCTCATCCCATTGGGTCCAACAGGAGCTTTGGCTGTGGTCGTGCCTCTTGCCTGCTCACAGGAGCTGTCTGAGCTTGGGCTTGAGCAACACAAGGAAACATGGCTAAAGCCAGCTCTAAATACATCACTTAAGCTCAGGACCCCTTTCTGTGGGTACAGGTGAAACCTAAAATTTCAACGGGGAAGCAAGAGGAGGACAAAAGTGATGCCAAAGGGACAGAAAACCAGAAGAGGAGGCCCATAAAAGCTGAACAACAAAAACCTGCTGCAGTCCCAGCACTGGGCTACCCGGCGTCCCTCGAGGGCCTCAAGCACCAGTCCTTGCACATGTGCTAAATAGCTGGTTGTGGGGGGGTGAAGATATTTTCCAGGACAGACACCAACAGCTCTGCGGGACGTGGCATTTGGATACTTGCAGCTTACTGGGAGACAGCACGCCGTGTTGTGGAAATGCTGCAGGTCCATGGCGTAGCTGAAAGCTGCTCCTGGTAGCGGGATCAGACCTATTTGCGGTGGTAAACGGCGACTTTCCTGCTGGACAACACGGCTGGGAGCACACACAGAAAGTTTAGGAAGGGCAGGCTGAACGGGGAGAAGGGCTTTGGCAAAGGTAGCAAAACTGGAACGACTATGGTTTCTGAACTCAAAAGCCATGTGCAGCTCACTGAGTGGTAGCTGAACTGAAGGGATATCTACCAAACATTATCAAAATRTTGTCCTGGGATGCGGTATGAGCAAGGACCTTCCTGCCCTTCTGGACAACCAAGTCCTGGCAATTTTTTGCTGCTGTCTAATACTCGATTGATGTTCAGACATGGGAACACCCAAAAATTCCCCAGATCACGTGCCTTAAATCTATCCACAGTTTAAATGCAAATGGGTTAAAGCTTCACCACAAATGGAAAATACTTTGCCATCAATCACCTGAAGCAGCAGCAAAAGGCCAAACGCGCGTTCCCTGTCTCGTACGTAACGTTCCTGCTTTCAAAACTGAAGCATCCCCCTTACTGCCCCCCTGGCCTGGCCGAGGTTTCCCACGAGCTAAAATGCAGAATGACGTCATGAAGAGGTTGCGTGACAAGGCACGGGCAGCTCGTCCCTTCCATGGGATGAACAGGGGGTAGAAACGAAGAGACGTGGAAAAGCACCACCTTTTCATTTCCCTGAAGAGCAGCACAAACCGAACGACAAGGAGGGCACTGGAGCAAGTATCAAAATCTCTGTCAAAAAGGTAATTGTGGATTTAAAAAAAAAAAAAAAAAAAAAAAAAAAGAGTAATCTGGCTGCCAGATGAAATGGGAAGGTACGTTTCAATCACCGTCAAAATGCAGGCAATGCGTGGAAGTACACTGAAGGGCTAAAAAATAATAAGCCAGAGTATCTCTCACTGCTGGAAGGTACAGAGCTGCATCTTCTAGCCAAGGGGGAGACGTCAGTGCAGAGAAACAGATAACGTCCTGAGCTCCTTGCCCACTCTGCTTTCCTTTAAGCCTATAAAATATTAAGTGGAAAAGAAAAAAAAAAAAAAAAAGAATCACCTCGGAGGGAGAGCCGAGGCTCGCTCACCCGGCAGAGGGCTGCCTGAGCCAAACCCACCCTGCCGGGCGGCGAATACAAGTTCCTGTTCCGCACTCAGACGCGCAGCTCAGACTCGTCGCGCTCGACCTGCTCTGCCTGCGAGAAGCTGAGATGAACCAAATTTAACCCAAAACAAAGGGTTGCTCAGAGAACTTGTCTGGCAGTGTACCTTTCTCCCAGGGAAAATGAAAATCAGCTGTTACGATCACACTATGCTGTGATCGGTGTGTGCCGCAGCCGCAGGCGACCAGCAGTGAAGCCCGAGCAGAAGCAATTATTAGTTGAGTTAGAGAGCACGTCGGCCGAACGTCACCCAGAGCATCATAAATAGGTCCAAAGGAGAGACCCTTCGGCTCTGTGGCTGCCTTGCAAAGCCTGGGGAGGGAGACGCATTAAAGCATTACGTGGGCAAAAGCTGGGTGTGGATGAATTGCTCTGGCCCTGGCAGGGGGTGAAGGTACCCTGTGGGAAAGCTCTTGCAGCAAGTTGTCCCCATCGTGTTAAAGGGGATGGGACCAACTCCAAAGCGGCCGGACTCCATGGCAGTAACTGGAGGATAGTCCCCATCGTCAGAGAGGGGTGATCCAGGGAGACATCCTTGTTTTGACAGAGGTCTTCTGAGAGCAAAATTGGTTAAGAGATTTCTAAGTCTAAGCTGGCAGCACTTTCRGTGCTTAGGAGTGTAGGAGACATCAGAAGAAACCCTACAGCAGCCAATTCTGGCTTCAGCCCATCGTCTCCTGGCCRAAGCACATTCCCCCAAGCTAATCCATTCCCCCTTTCCCCCCTTCACCAAGCTGCAACAAGATCACAAGGCGGCTAGATGCATTTGGAAGCATTTGTTGGCAAACACACACTTTGGTGACAACATCATCTTCATTTGTACCCAATATCAGAGTCGCTCCCAGGCCCCGGATGGATGTTTTGCTCAAACACGCACAGCAGCAGACCCATGGACACAGCACTTACCTGGGATGCGGGAGAGCACGGGGAAAGCATCGCTCTGAGGAAGAGCCAAGCAGCACGTGCAAAGCAGAAGAGCTCTGGCACAAGATTGGGAAACCCTTCTTACGCCCTGGGCCTGGCGACTGAAAAACACAATGCAGAATTGGGCAGATCCTTCCCAAGCTAACTCCTGCTGGCGGCTTCTGGGCAAAAATTGGGCAGAAAATGAAGGCGGCGGGCTGCTCTATGCCCACCCATGCCTACACGCCAACCGTCTGCCAGCAAGAGTAACCACCAGGGCCAAGATGCTGCTGCTGAAAACTATCTGCAGTCAAGTTGGGGAATTCCTGCCTGCTCCCAAACCTTGCTAGAGATGTGCTTATTTATTTAAACAAGGCTGCAGACTGGACGTGCAGACGGTGTCGTGCCTAAATCCTGGTGCTCACCAGTATTCCCTGCCAAGCCTACAGCGCACGCGGATAACCAGTGGCAGAAATGACATTAAGAGGATGCACCGGTGCTGGAAAATCAATGTGAATTTTCTCCAAGGAAGATGTGTATTCCTGCCAGGTTACAGAGGAGACACGTGGGAACACCATGCTGCATGACGCAAAGGGTTCATCTCCATTTTGGTCGCCTGGCTGTGGAAGGAGTCCTTATCAAATAATCAAAAAGAAGCCATAAATCCTTCTGGCAAATATTTGCTGCCAATATCTGCTGAATTGGATGGGAAAAGTTGCCAAAACAGGAACTCGTGGTGGCTTGTCTTCAGGGAGCACTCCGATACCCCAGCACCAGAAGGAGGATAAGCCAACGGGCAATACAGTGAGCTCCCCCCTGAATAAAAGCAGGAGGGGGGAGGTTGACGGGGGTTAATTGCTCTTTTCAGAGTACAGCAAAGCAAAGGGATCGTTGCTCTTGCTCGGCTTGTGCTCCTCAAAAACCTCCCGTCCCTGTATTTTAAGAGTCTTAAAACTTTCCCCACCTGGAAGGACTAAAAGCTAAACCAAGATGGATCTCAGCGACATCAAAGTCCACCCTCCTGGCAAAGATCTTGGTTTCTGTTTGTCCAGGACTCAGACAATTGACAGGTCCTTCTCCACCTTACGCTGTCCTTTTCCAGCCTTTCCTGGCGGAGATCCCTCTTTCAAATTTCAGCTTCCTGGAACCTGCACTGGACAACATGTTAAGGTTTACCCCTCCACACACAAACCAGGCTCCTGTCCGTCCTCCTACAGACGCCCTCAAACTAAACAATGTTCAATGACAAGTCAAGAGAAGATGGTTTTACTGGCACAATGTGGGAAGAGCCATTAGCTCCGTTTGCTTTGACCAAGGCAGCACACCACCGGATTTCAGCTCTTTTACTGACTTCTTGCTCCACACTGGCACAAGTTTGCTGTGCTCCTCTCTCTGATGGGCATCAACGGTAAAGGTCCACGTGCACCCAAGCAGCACAAGCTTCACTACCCAAGGTAGATGCACACAATGCATCCACGCACCAGTGCCCCAGGGCAAGGGGACGATGTACATGGTGGTTCAGCCTCTAATTGGGAACAGGATTGCCCCTGGAAGTTGCCCAAGGATCTCACCCCAGAAATACAAAGTTCAAAAGGCAAGCGTGGGTGTTCAAAGTCTCCAGGAGACCACCATCACCCCTTGGCTACGCTCCTCCAGAAAGCAAAGGCCAAAGAATCACTGTAGATGTACCATTCCTGAGTGGTTTGGGGGAAACGCAGCTGAAGTGCTCGACGGTGGGAAATTTGGGATCCCCAATCATTAGCGCAATGCTAAACAATGAGCGGTTGCACTCCACGCACCGATCCCCGCAGCGTTAGCGCCATCACAAGCCATCACCCATCTTAAAAAGCTGGTGCTGCCGAGCAGATACTCACAGGGAAGGAGAAGAGCAAGGCAGCACAAGCGCCACAGTCTGGAGATAACACTGATGCACAACAATTTTGCCCCATCTCTATTCCCGTGGTCCCCTCCTCCAGACTAGGCAGCACCCAGAGCAATGCCACACTGCTGAGCTCCGTGTCCCTGCTTGCCCAGACTTATTTCTCAAGACGGCATGCTTTACCAAAGCACAGCTCTGCTGTGAAAAAAATGAAACCATGTTGAGCAAGATCCATGCAGTAAGTCAGACACTACAATGCAGAATTCAGCAGATTCCATTTAATGTCATGTGCATATATCCATACATTTACTTATGTCAATGGTTTTGATGTGCGTGATGCCAGGTCTTGAAAAATCTACTCGTTCATTTACATCTGGGAGCGTGAATTCTCTCAAGCAATCACCTCGAGGTGGGTTTGCTTTTTTAAAAATTGACTTTCAACCACATAGTTGCAAAGATAATACCGTGAATTGAAGGTAAAGCATGCAGAGCCGATCCCTAAAATTCGCAGACAGCTCTGCAAATGCTCTTGCAAAGGGTTTTGCCAAGAAGCATGGGGTGTGAAGGAATCCCCCTCCCTCCCAGGGAGAAAGAGAACTGATAAGAAACAGGTTAGTCTTGTTTAGCATCCCAAGCAACAGCGAGGCAAAGCAGCAGAAGTAACACCCCATCAATTCTTCAAGGAAGTTTTTGGCCAAGGCTGAGGAACAGGGCAGAGAAGTAGAGATTAACCATGCCAATAAAAAAGAAAAGAAGAAAGAAATGACTGACACTTTCACCACCACGTACTCACAGAAATTTCACTTTTTTTTTTTTTTTTTTTGGAGAAAGCGATCCCCTCCGTGAGGGGGTGGCTTGCCTTTTTTTTTTTTTTTTGGTCGTTTAAGTGACAGGACTGATAGATCCTGGGGTCATGGATGTCTACCCTGCAATGCGCTCCGTCCCAGCAGTTTTGGGGTAGATTTTTCAAGCCCTGGTGGTGGCTCCCAGGAAGGCTTCTCCCATCCGCTCCCGGCTCCCGCACGATCAGAATCTATTGCATAGCATTTATTTCAGATAAGGCACTGTTTTGCCCAACACGAACAGCAATTCGAAATCAATGCAGTTTCCATACAGTCCA
Organism: Phoebastria nigripes; assembly: GCA_035582835.1. Lineage (NCBI taxonomy): Eukaryota > Metazoa > Chordata > Aves > Procellariiformes > Diomedeidae > Phoebastria > Phoebastria nigripes. Next base: position 191,761 of record JAYKAV010002981.1, read on the forward strand.
AATTTGATGGCCTACAGTGCAATAACACATAAAATTAAAGGCAAGGTTTGGAAGAATAAACCCAGCTTTAAATTTAAACTTAATATTAAAAAGATAAAGGAAACTACATTTTTCAAAAGCCTTTTTATTTTCCTTCACCATTGTTGTTTTACAATACAAATATCACCTTGTGAATACACAAAAACCCTACAGAAGATAACTCTGCTTCACGTAAAATACAGAATGGATATATATATATTTATATATATATTTTCTCTTCTTCATTCTTTAAAAAAACTATTTTGTTCTGCACATTGGCAAGTTTAGGATAGAATACTTCCCCAAACATACAGTATGTATGGTAGGAGTGAAACTTATAATTACATGCAGTTTCTGCACAAATATTTTAAAGAAATAGATTATCTTTGTTGTTTTTCAACAACATTTCAATACGGGATGGAGAAACCATTCGTAGTTCACTCAGTGATCATTTGTAAAATTCTTAAAAAACAGGAATTCATGGCTGTTTTTCTTCTTAAAATACAGCTACCAAGTAGACAATAAAGTGATACCTTTTAGTTTGACCTGCCCACAATGTGTGAGCAAGATCGGACCCTTTTTATTTGGTTTTTTTTCCCCTACACATGGCAATTTCAACATTATAAGCAAATTTCCAGTTTAATTTAGCTATAAATGCAAAAATTAGTAATTATACAGTATATATAATTCTGCTTTCATGGAATACTTTATTTTAAATAAAAACATTTAAGACTGCCTACTGACCATACAATCAAGACAAGAAAGGCACTAGAAACATAGACAAATCTCTCTCTCCCAAGAAGCATTTTCTTTAAATTTTAACTCTCTATTCTCTGACATGTAAAAATCTTTTTAAATTTAATTTTCATACACATTTTGAAAAATAAAGTTAGGAAATACTTAGAAAATCACTTTACAACTTTTTTTTCATCTTTTTTCTTTTTTTTTTTTTTCTTTTTTTTGCACTTTTTGACACAGTCACTGCAGATTCTACAAAATCAAGATTACCAAACCTTCCTGTGTCTATCATCTTATTCGTAGCATGGTGCAACAGGTAGAAAGATTTCTCAATTTTACCCAAGACAGGTATTTAGAAACCTTCATATAGTCATTTGCTAGAAAATGGCTTACAGCCCAATCTTTGGGGCAAGAGATATGAAAAGTATGTTTTCCCAAGAAAATAATATGCTTTATTCCCAGACGTGACTGGAAAGACCAGAACTTATGATATAAAAGCTTTCATTTATGCTGTCGCATCATATACAAAGGAACATGGTGATGGGTAAATGTAAATCCCAAATCTATTAACAAGAAATGTATAACAGTGCATGATAAGTTAAATTTTCTTTATTGTTGTCCAACGCAGATCCTTTGGAGAGAAAAAAAAGATCACAGTGCTTACCAGGTAACTGAATAGGTTAAGTCAAGGGAACGGTTAAAAGAAAGGGTTAGGGAGCGGTTGATTTTTTTTATGGCATCTTCTCGTACGGAGTTCTTAGCACTTGGGACAGGTCCTTTCCCCCCCATTTTGTCCATCGACATGCTGTTATGTGTCATTCACCAGGCGGCTGTATTTCACCTGCCTGCCCCGGTGCAGCACCGGCCAGGGGAAGGGCCAGTGGTAGGAGCGAGGTACAATTCCTTGGACATTCTTTTCAAAATACTGGAAGGGCTTGTACCACCAGACCCTTGCAAGGAGGTTAGTTTGGGAAGCTTCTTTTAGCACCTGCACAAAGATAATCAGAAAAAAAAGAAAGTTACAAACGAGCACATCACTTACTTGCATGACTTCATTGCACGTCACTTGCTGCCATGCATCAGTTGCGTCTTGCTTACAGCTGCTTCCAAAAATCTCTCGGTATCTAGAAACGCCTCCCAGACAGATCTGCATGGAGAAAGATCAAGAGGAGCCAAGCTACTTTTCCATAGCCTCCCTGTGCACACCAAATGTTGCTCCCAAGCGAGGCTCACCCTCGTTTCCAAGACCTCAGCTGTTCAATGGTCCCACAGGAAAAGAATGAATGGCTCAAAAGATCAGTCTCTCCTCTCCTTTGGGAATGAAAAAAAATCAACCCAAAGCACAGCTGTTTCCGTAAGTATCTCTGAAATTACATGTAGCTCAAGAATCACTTTGGAGCCTGGCTGTGTGCCTACGGAGCAATGAGCAAGGCAAGCCTCAACCCATCTGGAAGAGGTAACGAACCCTGCCCTGCCCTCCACATGCTCTCAAACCGCCCCCACCCACCCTTTTGCTTCTCCTAGCCATGAGCAAGCCACAGCTGAGACACAAGGAGTGGGTAGGYACTTACCCAACTACCCTGCTGCACGTTTTCAACGCCAGAGCAGGGAAGCATTGTATCAGCCCACCGGAAAGTACAAGCATGGGGCCTGTATGCTAAACTTTCTTTCCATGTCATAAACTCACATGTAAAATAAATCCACTTTAGCCCTACTGGGCTTTTGCTTTTAATTTTAAGGTCAGACACAAGCCACAGCCCTCTGCACATGAAGCAGCACCAGGAAGGAGAGACTAGCACACAAATGTGTGCTCAGGTAAGGATCCAGGGATCGTCTTTTCCCAACATCTCAGCAGCTCAGGGAAGCAATGTCGAGCCATCTTCTGAGTCATGTCATGCAGCAAAACAGGTACATTTCCATACAGTAAGGTAAAGGGCTTCTCTGAAGCAAGTCCTCATTAGCACTCAAGGCAATCCTGACTTCAGTAGCTTCCAGCTTGGAAGCACAGCCACTCAGCACCATTGTTCTGACAGAGCCCAGGAGCAAATTCAAAGCATGGAAGTCAGTCTGGTGCTGTATGACAAGAGTTACGAAGTCTGGGCGCAGATTGCTATCGAACACAGTGGTTCCCAAACTGACTGAACATCAAAGTGCATTCTTTGCAATTAGGCATTTGGTGGTAAAAACGTACCACAAGGTTTGACTGTGGTGTATTGTTCAAGTAGCATCGAACGCACTGGAATAATATGACATGGTAGCTAGAAGACCTTGATATGATCTAAAAATCTGCACCATCACAATATTAACTAATTTCCTATCGTCATACTAGGTCTTTCTTAAACATAATTAACTGGAGTCGTATGCAACAGATAAGCAAAATATATTTCTCCACGTTGCACAGAAAATATTTGGACACCAATTTGCTGTTACAGACCTAAGAGTAAGTTTCTCTTAACTCACTAGGTCTTTCCCATGGATAACAGACTGGCGCATTTTCTCTCACATTCCTCAGCATTGTAAGCTCACCTCTTACTGATCTAGTTCACTGGCAGGAAAGAAAGAACAATGAGAATGACATGAAACTTCATTTAGACTTCTTCACTTGACCTTTGAATCATTTACCTCTGCTCTCTAGTTGAGTATTACAAACCATGCTTTGCTCTCTCCCATCAAGTGCTGTCTCTCCTCCTAAGCAGCTCCTCGTTCTCAGTATTTTCCTCATCACCCTATTTTTCATGCCTTCCCAGATACGGGCCTGAGGACAGGAGCAGCCTGTTCTCTGCTGCACTATCCTCCAAAAGAAAAACATTTCCCTTGGTCAGGGGAACTTACCGCCACTTGGAAACACTTTGAAAAACTGGTTTATTTTTAGTGAGGCCTCATACTATTCTTCAAGAGACCTGTCATCTAACTAAAGGGCTCAAGCCACAGAATACAAGGAAAACCCAGTTGGCTTCAACAAAAAAAAAAAACCCAAGGCAAAAAAAACCCCACCACATCTAAATGGTTTGCTCTGCTATCACAAAACTGGCCAACCGGCCCAAAATCAGAAAGACTTAAAAAACTGAGGTTACACAGCAGAAGCAGAGAGGCCTGCCTGCCCGCAGGTAGACCTTCAGATATTTTTGCAGTCAAGACGCAAGATGAACCCAACCGATGACGCCTCTTTCTTTCCTGCAAACCCGATGTGAGGGGGGAAGAGAGGGATGCTCCTCAAGACATGGGTGAGTCCACTCCTACTCCTGCAGAAAGGCTCAAGGCAAAGTGTGGATATTCGCCCACCACCACGCTATGGCAAGCAGAGCCACGCGGATCCAAAAACTGGGAGAAACTCACTTGCTGGTTGGCCATTGTGTGATACCACCAGAAAAGTCTTGTAGTGATGTAGTAAGCCACCACCACGTCCACAGTGTAGTGGTCATGAGCAAGGAGGATGCAGAACATCCCAACCATGCTGAGTGCCCAGCAAAGCCAGTGATACCACCAGAGTCGCCGTGGGGAATCTGGAAAGAAGCACAAGCAGTGATTATTTCAAAGTGTAATGCTATCAGTGCGCAAGACTATTGCTGTAATTAGCAGAGGACACAGACTGCAATCCTGGGTGGGTAGTGCGATGCCTGCATTAAGTTTAAGAGCAGGAATGCTGAGATCACAAAATAAGTATCATTCTCTTAAGGTGTAACTTAAAATTGTACTCAGGTGTAGTAAGATCCTTGGAAAATAGAAAGGTTATGAAATCTTTGAGAAACAGGCCCAGTACATAACGATATAATTAACTGATTTGTATTTCAACATTGATTCTACATAGATGGCAATCCATTCCTCTTGCCTTTCATAAAAGATAAATGCATACATTAAGGCCTGATTCTTGCAAAATGAGCAACCTTGCATTTAGCACGGCATTCATCTCTCTCTAGACTAGGAGACACATAGTTGAAATACCATTCATCAGGCAGGGTGCAATGAAGGTTTCAATTATATTCTAAACACAAATTTTTTGAAATAAAATGTTTAATTCAGTCATCTACATGGTAAAGTGTTTTATTTTGTCTCCAAAGTTTTCTTTTTCAGTAAGCCCTCTGTCTTTGAAGTTCTATTATTTTTATCTAATTGAAAAAGCTTGCATTTTTACTTTAATTGCATTTACTTATCAGCACAACAGTAATTCTTCAATTAGCAAGGAATTAGACAACAGGAAATTCCACATGAACAGTAACGAACTTACACTCTTTGATAAATAAGTATGTAAGAGTTAATATGACGGTGTGACCACTGTACAGATAGTCGCCGCACATGTTGTGGGATCCTGTGATAGACAATCCTCCGCCAGCAATCAATTTCATTATCCTTCGCAGATGAGATTCCCAGTCTCCAAAAAGCTGGTGGAAGAGTAAAACACAAAAGCACAGTAAAATATCAGCACTAACCTTTCAGAGTTTAAAGCAATGGTGTTAGCCAGCTTTTCAGTTATTCTCTCTTTTTGCTTTGATACACAAGATCAATCAGTAAATCCACAGCCTTTTCCAAAAGCTAGCAGCATATTTCTAGAGGGAAAAAGACTGGAAATGAGACATGAGTTTTTTTTTTTTTATTGATGCTTTGCATCTATTACAGCTAGTGCTCATGTGAGCGCAGGCTGAATGCACCTCCATCCATTTATCTAAAATAATACTTTATTTGAAGTATTCAAGGAAATTATTACAATTTCCTTATAAATACAATATCCCAAAGGACTACTGTTTTTTCCTATGCTCACATTATAGATTGAAAAGGCATGGAAAAAGGCAATTTTATTTACACGCGTATTTGTGCATGTATATATGCGTGTAAAAACCCTTTACACCAGGTCACTTCCAGTTGCAATGAAAAACATGGCATCTTTTCAGTATAATACCAAAGCAAAAAACTGGTCCAAAAGTTGTTAAACTCCTGTCAGTGGCTACACTCAGAGTGCTACACTTACAGTAAAACAGGTAGGTGAGCAAATATTGTTTTCTATGTTATTTATACGTACTTATTGCTGCTACCACATAAAGGCGTAATCTTTCTCCCTGGTCTTGTTGGCAGCCTTTGCTAATATTCGTGGCTGTGCAGGAAAATGATTTTTAGTGGGAATCTTCAAGCAGAGCTAATGGGTTCAGATCTCTTTTTATTCATTATATTCTTACACTGGGATATACAATGGGCGCGCGCGCGTGTGTGTATATATATATGAACCTCACATATATACAGTGGGGTTCAGAATAATGATTCTTGGAAAACGTATGACTTCTGTAATACAGTCTCAAAAATCCAGCTTCACCAATAAAAAGGAATTAAAAATATTTCCAGCTATAGCTAGAATCTTGTCATGTTCTCTAAACATCTGTTTTTCCTTCTGTTCAAGAGGCAATGCACTCTAAAATAAATCAAGCTTCATTTAGTTCATCTTGTTCGTAACAGTGCAGGCCCTACAGATGGTAATCCAACAGAAAACAGGACGGACTGCCCAAGCTGTACATCCAGCTGCCAAAACCCAGATTCAACGCACAGAAGAGAGTATCTCACTCCAAACTCTAAGGCCTCCCACTGCCCCACCTTGGAAAGTCTTCAGAATCGTTTCTTTCCACTTCACATTTCAAAAGAAACATATATGGTGTTTGTCAGAGCACGGTGCCAAACTTCTGCGCTGGCTTTAACTCACACAATCCACACGAGCAACGGGGACGTTCCTCCACACCTGATGGATTTGCTCTGACCCACCTCCAACCCACGATGCTGGCTCAGAGGGTATTTCTGAAAAAACTTGAATTTGCCTTAGGAAAGCCAAATCGAAGCAAACCAAGTCCTTCTGGTGAGGACGCCCCTCTCCCTCCTCCCAGGTGACTGAAGGGCAGCTGGCATTGTCCCAAGACTTTGCTTTTGCTGCTCCCAGCTCTAAAACCAGCCCAAATATTAAACAAATCCACAGACAAAATGTGTGCCGTGGGACAAGCACAACCGGGACGTACTGAGCACCTCCGGGACTCAACGGGAAGCAGGACCCATCTGAGCTCAAAGGAGCAGGACTAACGGATCAATGCACGCAACTACACGTGTGCTGCATCCTTGCCTCATTTTACGAAGTTTTAAAATCCATGGTAACCATTTAACAGTCAGAAGGCAACACAGATCCCCCTGGCTGGCCATTACAGGCATGTTTTTCTTTTATTTTAAAGCTCGGTCTTGCTTTTAGAAGTGGAAATTATTAATTTCTCACAGATTTAAACAGGGGCTTTGCAGCAATTAAACACTTCCTGCTAACAGTTCCTTACAAAACATCAAAATGCTCCCCAAAGCCCACTCTTCACAATCATATATAACTCAGTAAGGTGTTGAGGTTATTCTTTTCCCCGCAGTGTATTTATAGCTTTCAAGAAAGCCCAGCTAATCCTTAGTCTTATCAGGGCAACAGAAGAGCACAACATAGGCTTGTCTTTACTTGAGTAATGAGACAGACTTGCCAACACTGTAAATTTCAAAAAATGGCAGATTTACTCACTCTAGCCCATAAATACCCGTGTTCGTTCTTTTTTGATTTCATAATGGCTGACTGACCAAACACAATGCTGACTCCTCTCCCACTCGCTTCTCTTTACAAAAGACCTCGATCCCTCAAAAAGCCACATGTGGCTTGGCAAATGCTCTGCCTCGTCAAACAACTGGTGTAGTACATTCGTTGGCTTTATTCCCCTGAGGAACCGAAGCGTTTCAGCTTTGTTTGTATGTAGCAGCAATCCCCACTGAAACAGCGGCAGCACGTGTACTGAGTCGAATCAGGATTTTACTACCTGTAAATCATTGATTTTACTACCTGTCATCTAACTTATGGCTGTGCACACAAAGCCATCGAACTGTGCGCGCAGTAGATATTTCACAGAAATTACTTTCCCCTCCCTGCCTTTCTCCTGCTGAAATCAAGCTATAGCACAAACAACCCCAGGAGGGGCACGGAGATGAACCACTATGGAGAAAGAGCACTTGTGTCTAATATACGCACCTTGCTCCCTACCGTAGAAGTCCAGTCTGTATTACACTGCATTTCCCTACCACAAATTGGGTAGCACGTTGCAGTAAGGACCACGCTTACACCAATGCTTGTGATGCGAGATGGATGCAACACCACCATCCCTGTCCCATCTCCACCCCGAGCACGCGAATTACCCTTCAAGGCTGACTGCAAGGGTCTTGCCTAACCACCTCTGTCTCAGTAGCTTGGTTTCAGCCACGGCTTTCGCAAGCCCATTTTATTCCCCGGCGCAACAAACAGGAGTCAGTGCTAGATTGGCGAGGAGGTGGCAAGTCCTTGTGCTAACGCAGTTGCAAAAATATATGCAGGGACAAATGGCTGCAAAGGAGACAGAGTTTCAACAGCCTTAGAAAAGTCTCTTTGGGCCATTTTCAAATAAAAATCACACTTGGATTTGACACACTGAAGTGTTCAGAAATAAATGAGTCACACACGGCACCTCCGCAGGTTGCACACCTTCAGCTGCTTCGGTGGAGACAGAAAAATGCTGATCGTGCAAATTAGCTGAAAATGCTACRGAAATTGCGTAGGTTAGCACTTCGAAAAGGGTGGGAATGCCTGCACTGCCCCAAAGCAACCGTCAACACCTTCATCGAGAGGGAAGCTGATGATCTGCAGGACGTCCCCATCATGCCAAACTGGTATTTTCAAATTAGTATTGAGAAAGTGTTGCTCACAGTTTTGGTAACAGCAGGACAAGGGGAAAACATACAGATTAAAATATGGAAAGGCAGCCAGAAAAAGTTTACCTTTGGAGAACACTTGAAATGCATGCCAGGTACTGGGAGTGTAGTCACATACATTGTAATACACCGATACAGGTATAGTGTGCCAACTATACAGAAAAATCTTCTGCTAATTATAGACCTAGAAGAAAGAAAAGAAAAAAAAAAAAAGAGAGAGAGAGAGATAAAAAATAAGGAGGTCACTCAATGCAAACAAAATATGCAAAGGTAAATAAAATAAACTACCAACTGTTCTCTTCTCAATGCTTTTGAAACTCGTGACAGTATCAGCTTACACCTGAGAATACTGAATTACTTGCAAATATTCCCACGCTTTACAGGTCAGAAACACAAGAGCAACTCAACTAACATTACCCATGAASGTGATTACAGGAAATACAAGGATTAGAATACAAAAGCCTGTGCAGATTTAGTGCTGAAGACATTAAAAGGGATTTCATGCCCCACACCCCTCCATTAGCTTTGAGCGGTCACTAATTTTCTATACAAGGCAGGGGACAAAGTTACAATATTTTCATTTTAAGATGAAAAGGAGTAAGTTTATTTCGGCTGACACACATTTAGTAATTACAAAGGGCTGCTTGAGAAGAAATAGCTTGTATGACCCAAACGAGTGAGAACACATCTTTCCTGAGCAGCATTAACGAGGAAGCAATTCACATCAGCAACAAAACTTCCGAAATACAAATTTAGAGCTGCGTTGGCTACAGGACAGGGTGTTTTCACAGGAAGCCACTCTCAAGGCAAGCAGCCATAGCTGCAAAGAGATTTATTCATTGAGGGCTGCCAGCGAGTGGCTGACATACACAGAGAGGGCAGATGCAATTTTGGGGTACCGTGATGCAGTTCTGCATACCCAACAAGAGCACATGGGGTAAAGAGCTGCAGCTTCGACTCAGGAGTGACAGCCAGCCCCAAAACTGGCCCGTTGAGTTTCACTGCTACGTACCAGCTAATAACATCACAAGGAAAGAGCTACAACAATTAAACCCCTTCTGGCACATCCATCAGGATGGGAGCAACCTCTATCGGAGCTCGCATAGAGTTCAGCAAAGAGAAATCGCTGCCAGCGTCACAAAAATCAAGGGCAAATCCAGTTACAGCAGTTCRTGACCTTAACCACATCAACCCTTTGCGTCCTGCTGGTTACAGACCCTGTTGGTTTTGGTTGATTTTAAATTGTGGTTATTTACAATTATGATCATTTGGAGAATACAAGGGTTACAACACAAGCTGCAAGTTCTGGCGTTCCTTTGTTGCTATTTTGAAGCATTCACTTTTTAAAAAATAATATTTCTATCAAGCCGAGCTCTTTCAAAGCTCAAAATTGGCCATCTTTTTTATTTTTAATAGCTTTTGGCAGAGTTATTAAACTGTAGTGCTCCACTCTCGGAGGAGTATGACTTTGCAGTGCCAGATCAATAACAACTTGAGTGTCTTAATTTATCAGAAAAGCTTCAACTATTACAGTGTAAATGCATTTTGCACTTGAGTGCTCACTGCTATTGAAACACAGTATTTCATATTTTTTCCTTCTCCTCCTGGTGTAAACATGGACAAAGCTGGRAGTTAAAAATTATACTTTATTAATGTAGCTCCATGGACTGAAATTTAAGAGTGGAAGGCACATGCCATTGGGGCAGTGGTTTTCCTCTGCGTTTCRTATGGGGAATTCTTCTCTCGGAAGGGTGATCCAATAAAGATCTCACACTTGTGCCTGGCTTTTATAACCAAACATGAACTTGCTTTTCTTTATAACCTGGTATAAAGACAAACAGGGGGGTTGGGAATTAAAGACTGAGCAGCACTGTATTTCAAGAGACCGAAGAAGCGGCAGTGTTTTATCAAGCACTGAACTTTTTTTTTTTTTTTTTAATTAAAATTACCCACGAACCTACTTGGTTTAGCTGGATTTAGAATATCTTAGCTTAGGAAAGTCTGCATCAAAGTGCTCTGTACTGCAATACAAAAAAAACTAAAAAAAAAAAAAAAAAAGTAAAAAGCTTCATATTTTCCTTTCTCAAAAGGATTTGTGTGTGTGTGTGCATGTGTGATTGATTACGAGCCAGCTAGCAAGTACAACCTCTAAGCTTATTACTGGCCAAGACAACTTTTATTACAACTATCCAGACCTCACCTAACGCTGGTAGCCAGCACGCTGTTTTTTCAATCCCATGAGTGTGCAGGCTGAATCAGATGTCAAGCATGGCCAAAACCCAGCATTGTACTTCTCCCAAAACATCTGGGAATGCTTCCCAGAAAAATTAATTCTGCCTCGCAGCTCGCCTGGACTCCTCGAGCTCCCCGCGGTGTCTGCGGAAAAAGGCTTGGGCAGCCCAGAGTCCCCAGCAAAGAGCTGCACACCTACCCTGCTCCTGCCTTCTGGTGAGAAACCAACCCAACCCAATGCCATGGACAGTATTCTGTATGGGTATTCAAAGAAAGCTGTCACCGATTTCCTCGCACCAAATCTAGTGGCTTGCCTCAAAGCCAGCCAGAAACTCCAGTCTCTACCTGAAGGTAAAATCAATTTTCAGGCAAGAAAGCAGTAACAGGGGCTAAGGGAAACCCTGCACTGTGGTAAGCTGGACAGACACATCCAACACCCTCTTCTATTTTGGCCTCAACTTTGCAGTCCAACAAAGACGACACATAGGTCCTATACAATGTCATCATGCGATCCCTGGTCTAAACATGGAAGACCTGAGTGATCAGTATCATGCATGACACATCTCTATCATCCTTCATTGCTTGGGAGAACAGCAGGCTCAGCTTGGATGAAATCAGGTTGTTGGCAAATAATGGATCTGGTAGGATAAGCAATAGGAATTTCACTGCTTGGTGAAGAAAAGTGTTTCAAAAAGTCTGAAACTATGAAGCTGCCTCCTTCGGTCAAAGGTTCAACCCAGCCACTGGCTGCAATTCAGCTCATGGGTAACAATGCTGCTGGTTCACCAGTGACCCTGAGCTTGCACTTGGAGACATCTGTGAATGGTATCTCAATCACCTGAGTAGGCGAGGAACCAGGTCTCATCCTGTCCAGCAATCACCTGGCTTCATGTCTTATCTTCAGATCTCGAATGGAGTGTGGCAATGGCTATCCCTCACACCATCAGAGGTCAGAGAAGTGAGGAAGGTCTAAGCTGGTTTAATTCCCTTTCTTTATTCTTGAATTAAGTTTCAAAGGGAGGTGATAACCTACGCCACAAAAGTGATTCAGCTCTTTTTATAGCACTTAGTGGTTCACCATCCAAAGCCACAAGAATGAGGTCCTCCAGATAAAGCCACCTCACTGGGCTCCTGTTCCCGTGAGCATCCCTCCCATTCTTCTGCTTACTGACAGCTTGGGCCTTTCGGACTTCGGTATCTCTGCTCATTGACATAAAAGACGACTTTTGGTCTCCAAAGCATTACATGACCAGTACACACACTGACCAGCACTGATCAGCTATTCCAGGGCTGATACTGGGAATGGAAAGCTCTGCARCTCCCTGACATCTTCCCCTAACACCAGAAAGAGCCCTCTAAAGCAAGAGGGCTTTTACTTGCCCCTTCTAAAGCAAGTAAAAATGAACACATCAAAGCAAGTGGGGACAGGGTAGGGGAGGATGGGGGGGAATCTTCACATCTATCAACGATACCAACATACTTTATCATCAAGTCAACCCATATCTCACTTCTTCAAAATCTCCAAGGACCTTATGGATTCTGCTGTTCTTAATCTAAAGACTCTGCTCAGCTCCAGGGTGTTTGATCCCTCATATTGCCCCATTAACCTGACACCCCATTCTTGAGAGCAATCCCATTTCACCTTCTCTAGGTGCTTCCCTTGGTTTTGAACAACATTTATGCTCAGAGACCCCAAGAAAGTTAATGGTCCCCCACGTTCACCATTGGCAGCTGGACCAGTGGGGAGAGGAGCTGGAGTGCAGATGGTAGCACTGCAGCTACCAACATAAGAATGATACTGAAGCGTACAGCCATAAACAAAACAAGAGGCCAAGCCGGGGTAAACCCTTCCTCCTGTACGTATGTGCACATATAATTAAAAAAACAAAAACAAAAACAAAAAAAAAAAACAAAACAAAACAAAAAAACAAACCAAAACCAACCAAACAAACAATTCCACAGTTTTTTACGGTCCTATAATAACAATAAATTAACCATTCTAGAAACTTTCCTTTAAGGAACGCCACCTCTGTAAACGTGTACAAAGGTTTTAAAATTTCACCTGATAAAATACATTAAGTAGTATAAAGCAGCAGCAAAGACAAATAAACCATCATCTCAGTCTTGTGGATTACTTAAACATTTGTCACATTCCTATGGAAATCCACAGCTGTGTTGCACAAGGGTATCCTGCCCCAGCTTAGCAATTCTCTGCCTGTACCTTATGAAGCTGGTGAACCACATGCTTACGTTTAAGTTTTAATGTTATTCTCCATTATAAGGGCAAGTGATCCATTGGCCTCTGTTTTTATTTCTTTTAAAAAGGGAAATCTATAATTCTAAGGTCATTACAAAGTCCTGTGAATCGAAGGATCTTGTATTTCACACGGTGGGGTCCAAATTACATTCCTTCCTCAGTTTCCTACATAGGAGCTACAAAAGAGAGTCAGTGAACAGGTAAAGAATGAGATGTTGTATTAGCAGAGGAGAAGAGGTGAACCTCTTTGGGCTGGGCAGCTGTGGGGACATGCTTGTGCCTGGTTTTTGAAAGGAAAGGTGATATGCTGTCTCATACCGCTTGACTTTGAACACTTCATTCACAGCAGTGGCAGCGCAAGGGTTTATTATCAGACACTCGTGGTAAGGCAGCCCAAGGTGTGGATTTACGGCAGTATAAATACACTAAATTAAGCATCCGCATGCATTCTGTAGAGGGTAAGTGGTAGGTTACTTCCACTGGCAGACGAATTCACCCTTGCAATTCTGACCGGTATGAGCAAGGAGGCAGACAACCACTAAGACCTTGCAAATTCATTGCATATCTATGCTTTTGCATATTTTATGATTAGCTTTTGACATACTTTGTGTTTGACATTACCTGTCCCATCTGATGTCAAGCAAAAAACGTACTTAAACACTTTTTCACGCAGCACTGTTTACGTGCACGGACGAAACCACTGCCTGTTGGTTTTGCCCAAGAGTATCATAATCTTAGGGTAGGTCTTTACATCAGGCAAACCAGAGAGACACTAAATCGATCCCAAGTTGGTTCGCAGCTGTGTTCACAACAGTGTGAGCTGTACTCCCTCTAAACAGACAGGACAGTCAACTGAGTTAAGAACATCATTACATCCAGTTCATGGCTTTTCACACATGAAAAGGGTTCAAGTTAATTGTACAGGCAAACAAGATCAGGGCTATTTCTTAGTTTCTTAGGTAGCAGTTGGACTGAACTTCTCCCTTTTGCACAAGCAGCCCACACAAACTGCAGTTTGCCTATAACATGATATCTATTTCAGTTTGGGAAACCAAAATCAGAAAGATCACAAGAAACTTCATTTTATTTGGATGTAAACCAGTATCTGACCTCCAAAAGCTGTCAGAAGTATACCCTAGCACTTGGTTTTCAAAAGGTTTTACTTACTTGTATTTTAAGAGCAGCCACTGAACAAACCACAGTCCTACAAGGATCATGCCGTTGATTTCACAAATAGAAAAAGCCCATTGCACCCGATCAAAACGATCAAAAAATGCATCTGGTAGGGGAGGCTGCACCTCCTTGGGAGGCACTCGTTCATGAACGACTGAGATAGTCACTGTGGTAAAGATGAAACAAAAAAGTGCATAAATAAAAGCCAGGAAAGTCTTGCCCCATTCCATAGGATACTGTGAGCGCTCTGGCTCTGGCATGGGGATCTTTATCATCTCCTTCTTAAACCCATTTGGCATCCCATTCAGCTTCATTTTACTGCTAAAGCCATTCTCGCGCGTGGTGTTGCTCACGCTGATGCGGATGTGCCCGTTGACGTGCCCGTTTTTGTGAGCCTCGATGTGGTGAGCCATTTTTAAAGTTTCAATCATGTGCAATAGCCGCTGTCCGCTGTCGGAAGACACCCGGGAGAGAGGTGTCTTCTTAAAATCCTCCTCTGTGAGGTTGATCAAATCCTGCCCGGTGAAGCTCTTCAATGGCTCACAATACTCCGGCACAGCATTTTCCGTTAGCCAATTCGTCACCTCCTCGGGTGACCACAACACCACTTCTTTCATCTTGCCAGGCAGCTGGGGCACAGTCTGACATCGATTTTAAATTGGGCAGCAGTCACTGCGACTCCAGCGCGACAGAAAGCTCCTCCTTGGCTTCATCTTGTCCGAGGAAGCAGTTTGGCGAGAGGCAAGTCCCCGACTCTAACCATCCGATACAAGCATCCAGGCGCTGTGGCAAGCATAGGAAAAGGTTCACTTCATATTCGTGTTGGCATTCTTCTTCCTGGGGAGGAGAAAAACCCCAAACCAGTCATTAGGACAGCACTTACCAATAGTTTGCAATTCATGTTTAAAGACAAAATTACTGCAAAAGAGTAGCTAGGCTCTGGCGTGGAAAAGACTAACTGATTTGAGCTCTAGCCTTGTACACACGGCACGGTCCTTTCCGAACTTGCTACCAATTTCTCAAGAGCTTTAACAGTTTTGTATTATAAATACCACTTTGCAGCTGTGCGAAGGACTCCTTCCTGCTCCATATTTGTTAAATTTTCTATTACTATGCAGCTCTGGTCCATAACCAGTACCCAAACTCCTCTTAAAATCATAATACTAATGGGATTTAAGGATCTACAAAGCAAACGTTTAGTGTTATTCATGTCACAAACCTTCTCTCCCCCTTACAGACTGGTACCTTAATGCAATGTGTTGCACCTAGTTATTGAATAGGAAGCCTGGTTTTTGTTCTGCAAGGCAAAAATATCTAGTGTTCCACAAAAAATGCTTTTCTACAGGTCAGCAACACAAAAAAAATTACGTAGGTAAGCAAGGTTATACTCTCTGGGCCAAAGCACCAGCAGGAAAAATCAATGCCCAAACAGGTTAGCCTGAAAATAAACCGAAGCATTTAGGTTCACAGGACTCTAGCAGATGTTTAGCAGCTCTTCAAGGTAAATTTTACTGTTTCCATGGTATACTGCTACAATTCAAATAAATGTTTGTCATCAGCTAAAAAAAAGAACCAGTAGAAAAATGAAAGTGAAACTTTTAAAAAAAAAAAAAGGGGGGGGGGGCAACTAGGTAACAAACTTCTACACCCGATTAATTACAAAAATAGCTTAGAAAGCTTAGAAAAGCTGATCACTTCCCATACAAACATTACAGGAAAACAGATGTTACTTGCTGGAACCTCTTCCTGCATTTTTGAGACATGAGCAGCAAAATCCTCAGCACGAGGCGGCGATCACGTGGCAGTGAACGCCACCAGCAAATTCCCAGGTTTGAGACATTTATTCAACGAACAAAGAAAAAATGGTCCTCCCCAGAGCAAAGAGAAGAAAACAGCTGGAACCCCTGTCTCCGGCCTGCCATCCCATGGACCAAGTCCCTCCTGCAGGAGGCTGCGGCATCGTAAACACAAAGTGGCCTAAAGAAGATAACAGCATGGGGAAAAAACACTTCCATATTTTCAAAAGTCTTATCATGCCTTTATCAGCTTAAAGAATATTTTTAGCCTCTTACAAGCTACCAGATATTTGTGTTTCATCACAGGGAGCAAAGTTGCCACTGAGGAAAACCAAAATAATCTACRCTACTGGCACGATTTGAGTAGAAGTGGTACAAAACAGATACAGAGCTATACTCCTATGCAAAACGTGACCGTGCGGCACATAAATATATTTTTCGACCTGTTACCTCTAAACTGAGCATGAAACACAAGGTGCAGTTTTTCATCTGTTTCTCCGTGGAATGAACCTGGTCTGGTGACTGAGAAAAGAAAAAGCTTTGGACGAAGGACTGGCAGTACTTTGCRTACGCCACCTCTCACTTGCTGGGCGCATCATGCACGCGCACGTATTTAAATCCGTGGAGCAAACAGGGATGAAGATGAGTATTCCCCCTTGCGAATATCTGCGCTGTTTTAAAACAGCGGAAGAGAGGATACASCTCTATTTTCTTTCTTTCTTTTTTTCAGTGGGATTATATGAACCGAGGAAGGCTTTTAGCCATGGATCACTTCATTATTCAAGTTGTGTTTAGCAAATCGGTATTTAGTTACACAGCTCTGAACATGGAAAAAAAGGGTGGATTGAATTATGCATGTTAACCCACATTAGAAACTCCTACAAGACTTTGACCGAAGGAGAGCAGCTCGGCTCTCCACCACGCTGGTCCCCGCTGTACTCGCTGTACTCACGTTATCACAGGGCACCTGAAACCCTGGGTCTGGCACCAGCCGCAGCACAAAGTTCAAGCATAAACCCTGCATCCTTACTCCATGCTGGGGAAAGTTGGTGTCACCAGCAGTTATGGGAAGATGTTTTGCCTCCAGCTCCCCGTTTGGCCTCAGTCTGTGCATTAAGGGCGATGTCAGCCTTGAGCTACCTCGCTTACTAATGCCTGTGGCTCGACTCGCTCACTGCAGACCAAGGAGATGGAAACACCATYGCCTTTTTGATGTCCACAATATTTCAGTCTCAAGTGATGCACCAGTAATTCACAACTCAAGGAACCGGTGTCTATGTGAAGGAAAGTGCAACACACACTTTCACACTTGTCCTAGGGTCGAAACTCAGGTTGAAATCCATGAGAATTCTGCACCAGAAACTGCGCAGCATCAAATTCACAACTAATTCTAACAGACTTCTCTACAGGCTTGCTGTTTCCGAGGGTAGCGCCCTTGATAAAGCCTAAGTTATTTATTTTTTAATCCTGTTACAACACTTGGGCTCTTAGTCTGCAGCAGGACCTCATTTTCCCATGCCATTTAACAGCTACATCAGCTGCCTCTCCAAATTTTGCTTTACAAATTCAGCATGGATTTGGGGTTGTCGGAGCACTCTGTGTACACCACGAGGTGGGGCAATATTAAACCTTTTCAATTTTAAACGCTGGAGTGACTGAATCACAGTTTCCCAAACCACTCGGAAAGGAGGAAAGTGGACCTTTAACCGTTATCATCCCGACATACCAGCCTTTCTGTCCAGCCCCTTGACAACATACCGCAAGCCTCCTGCGTGCTTAAGGATTCAGGATCCCAAAGACACAGTGCAAAGGGCTGCATTCATCACTGCTCAGGAGCCTGTAGCCAACCTTCAAATTACATCTCCTTACTTACCATGCACATACATCTCCTCCTGCTGCGGCTAAGCTAGTAGGTTTTAAGATGAGCTCTGTGTGGAGCCTAGAAGAACAAAAATCTGTTGCCAGTTGCAAATACTACTCTGATACCAGCACAAGAGTCATCGTATGCTGGTGTAACCCCATGATACCTGGCCTGGCAGCGTTATGAGAAATAGCAAATGTGTGCGTCTTGCAGTAAAACTGCAGGGTTTGGCACTATTGCTAAAAACTACAATCAATTCAGAAACTTGCTCGTGCTTTAAACTCATCATCAGTAATGCTATTAAAGGTACCATACAGAAGAATAAAGATTGCTCAACTCCAATTGTTGTGTCTTTATGGAACATAAAATATAAAATGTATCTCCTAAGAGTCTTTGAGGGYTTCAAAAATGAGAAGTCCCATCTCACACACAGAGGCACACGCTTTCACCTGATCTCGTCCTCTGTGGATGAATGGACAACGATGGCATGGGGTTCACCAAAGAGCAAGAAGCTACTAAACAGAAAGCTTCAGTCCTCACGGATGACATTTCTGGGAGCACGAGTGCAGCGCTGGCCAGGTGCAATCCCAGCCCACTGCTATCACACCACCAGCGTGTAAATCACTATCGAGCACCTTTTGTAAAAGCAGAGTAACTGATACTTACAGGAGGAAGGCTTAGAGAAAAGATAATACTCTGCCAAAGACACAGGCCATGGAGTCGTTTGCGTTGAGAGTTAAAATGAGGAAAAACAACTAAAATTTCTAACGAACACCTATCATTCAAACCTCCATTTCACAGCCTGTCTAATGGGGGAGGAATAGGCAAAAAAGCTTCTCTACTAAGACCTTCCAGCTTGTCACATTAAAACCACCTCATTTTCTATCATGCGTTCATGAAAGCTTGATCGGGTGAGGTTCACAGAAACGATATGGGAGACTAACAGCCCTTGCTGGCCCCCTTGCTTCCACAAAAGGTCTTCTCCTGTCCACAGAAGCTGAAGACAGAAGGTGGGGATGGGCATCAGCTGCTGCCGGGCCGCATCCACCGGCTTAGCTTGGTCCCACTGCCCCAGCCAGGCACGGGGACGGGCAGGGGGGACAGGCGCGTACACCCAAGCCTCCCCAGCTCTGATACGGGTTGTTAGCCTGGGCCAGGCAACTAAAACGCTCCCTCCATCCACAGCAGATCTGCTTCATTAAGGAGCCTGTATCTGATAACGAATTATAAATAACAATGCGATTATCATAATAATACCAATTGCACTATGATAATGATGCCATGTAAAACCGGTATCTCAAAATACCCACACCACAAGACTGAGCAGGATGAAATAACTTCAGCAAGGGCTCCAGTCCCCACCTCCTCGTGTTTACATGACCTTTCTTCCCCTGTTCCCAGCAAACATTAAAGTGCTAACTCAAAACTTTCAAATCCTTTTCCACTTTCCCGACAGAGTATTTCCCACCACCACTTCAATCTGCCCCTATGAGGGTTGTAATACCATGACCACGGCCACCCCAGTGGGTTAAACAAGTATTTGAGAGCGCACTATGTAACCTTGCATATCAAGATCTGTTCTCTTTTGCATTGCTTTGTAGAGACGCGGTTGGGCGTAAGGACCAAACGTGGGAGCATCCACCTCTTTGGTTAAAGCACAAGATAATCAGCAATAAAATCATCGGCTGGCTACACCTCCACACTTGACTTGGCGGCCAAGGTGCAGAAAACTCTAGGTTCTAGGTCTGCTTGGAGGATAACTAAGCACTCACGTTGGACGTCACTGTTCCAGATTTCGTTTCAGAGTCCATGGGCTCACTGCTGAGCGAGTGACAGATATCCCCCGGGCAGGCGGCACGAGACTTTGTCTGGGATGGCTGCAGGGTCCACGGAGCAGTAACCTCCCTCCACAACCCCAGCGCTGGCTTACAGGTTAATACGCCGTTCCCTATTACCTCTAAACTTGCAAGCAGAAAGCATTACGTCTCGCAGTTAACACTGATGAGACAAAACCACATCCACCTAAAACAGCAAAAAAAAGACCCCCAAAACCAGTTTGTTCATCTCTGATCTCCTCCTAAAGCACTTTGAAACCCGACCGAAGAAAACCTAAGTCTTCCCAAATCAAACCATGCCTTCCTCATGTTTGTACAGTGCTTTTATTCTCCGAGCAAGGACCTTTGCTGCCAAGGCAACAGTCACTATAGAAATCAGTAAAATAACCAGCCATTTCAGAAACCGCGACGAGCTCCTCACCAGGAGCCAAGGAGATTTTCAAATCCTTTCAGAGGCAGTGGGTGTGTTTCAGTTGCAACACTGAGCATCCTTCCCAAACACCCCAGAAAAGTTGAGATGATAAAATCATGAGTAAAAAATAGTGTTAAAACGAGCCAGGGCCAGGGATAAGCACAGTTTGAAGATAAAATAGTGACATTTTCTCCCTTGGAAAACAAACGCTGAGATGCACACTGATTATGTGTGAACACATGTAAGCAGGAGAAAATCAACTGCTGTAAGGATTGAAGTTTTAATGCTTTAGAAACCAACCCACAAGTGAATTCCCCCAAAGCCCCCGCTGAGCAGAAGTTACATGGAGACCGAATACTCCGGATGAAAGCCGGGAGCTCTCATCCTGCATTTTTACAGCACAAAACAAACTGTTCGTAACAGCAGGGTCTGAGTCACTGCTACAGTCACGTCCTCTACAGGCATTTTATCATCACTCACAATAACACTGCGACACCTCAATAACTGGACGTCCTGTACTTGCAAAGCACCTCTGCAACACCAATTTGCAACGAAAGGGCGATGCCTGCCACAAATTATGTTCTGGATATCACTAACGAGCTCTCAAGCAACGTACCGAATTGCCTCCCTCCCTCCAGGATAGCCTTGCCTGCAAACCAGAGATTGCCCCTTGCAAGAGGCGGCACCACTAGCAAGCAAGAGACGGTTGGCATTTTAAAACATTACAATAAAGCTGGTTTTGTGCTGTAAATACAAATATATGCAAATACAAAATATCTGTAAGTATAAAATTGAGGCACAGGTGGGCTCACAAGTTTCACGGAGCTCCGAGATAGGTTTCCAAGGTCAGTCCCAGATGGAAAACATTGCCCCGCAGACACAAAGTCAGAGCAAGCAGAATTACTACTACGAAAAGAGAGGCTGGGATCAGTATGTGAAGCAACGCCCACGTACCCTGAATAGCTACTTACGCAGCTTCAGAGAGAGAAAAAAATTGCCTGCATACTACATAAATCCCTGAGCAGCCCATTTTTTCTAAATTACTCTATAGGAAGAAGAAAAATACCCCACCGTATATTTCCTATCCTAATTTAACAAAAAAATAAGAAATGAAAATCCACTCACAGGCAGGGATCTCAGTATAACAGCTCTGAACCCAAGCCCGGAGTTCAGTTGCAAGGATTTCAAAATGAAAGTACTTGCATCAAATCTGAATAACCAAACAGCTCATCTTCAGATGGGAAACGCTGCTAGTGAATATCTCTGCTACAAAAATGCATCATCTACATTGCATGCATGTATGCGTATAGGTATATACACGCACACGTTCCGTGCTAGGTGATAGAGGCACCTTTTTCCCTCCAAACCTGATGAAGCCTCATCCCTTTGCTTCTTCGTAGCCCTACATCTTTTTGCTCAACTTTCTTCCTCCCCCTTCTTCTTCCTTGGGCTTCAAATCAGTTATGGAAACCAGCAAACACTCATGAGAAGACTTCACCTGACCAGCAATCTCATCCCCAGAGCAGTTGCTAAGCAGAGCTTTTGTTTTGACGCTACGGAAATGCTGCTTCGAGTGATCCGGGGGTGGAAAGGATGGGGTGGGGAGGGCAGGTCCTGCCTTTGGTTTAAGTTACAAACAATTATTTCCGACTGAAAGTCTCCTCAAACGCAGGAGGGAGAGCCAGGCGCCAGGACCAGAGCCCCAGCTGGCACCTGCAGGAACAGCCATGGGCTTTCCGCCTATGGCAGGGATAACCCAAGTGCACATCTCATTTTGTACTGCATACCACAATCCTAATGTCTAAATCCTAAAGTAATGCAACACCTGCAACACAAGTGGGATGAATATTAGCTTATTTTTGAACGGCTGCAATAGGAAACCCACCTTCCAACTCCCTGCCCCAAATGCTTTTAGTTCTGTGCAAGAAAGATGCAAATAACACCACAAAGTTAATTTGCACTGGGGGGGGGGGTGGGGAAACAACAACGCAGAACTATATTAAACTCCAAAGAATATTATCCTTGAGAGAAAGTGGGTTTGTACTATTTCAGCCCTCTACCCGCAAAGGGGTGTGTGAAAATATTAACGGACTGTCACAAATCCTTACACATGGGTAACCTGCTTTGACACCAGGATCTTTAATTCTTCAGCAAAGACTTCTACAGCAGGACTCAACCCACCTACCGCCTCAGTCGCTTCTTTGCTATATACAAAAACCCCACGGACACCACGACACGCGCTGCACTCAAACCTTCCACATCTGGTTTCTGGACCGAAGCAACCCTAAGTGTTTCTGGGCTCTGTGCTCGGGCGGCACCAAGCTCTGGCCGTCATCTCCAACACAGCTAAACACACGTCTGTGTTACGCCTCGGGATCTGGGTCAGCCCAGAGATAGGGCAGAGCTGGAAATAGAGCCCTGCGTCCTCGTGCAACCTCTGAGCTAACTCCGTTACTAAAGAGCACAAAACGATATTTGCCTTCCTCTTGAAACTATCCAAACCTCCTTATATTTATACGCACACAACAGAAGACCTCCAAGGGAAAACAGACAAAACACTGAAAAAAGCAGAAAAAGTGATTTTTCCCCTACAAGGCATAGAAATGGGGAGAGGATGGGGTAGGGCAGGAAGATTGAAACAAGAAAATACGGAGAGACTAAATGTTTGCGACACGCTCCATATTTTAACTCGGTTAACCAGGTGGTTTGGGGTTTTTTTTGTTTTCTTTTCTTTTTTTTTTTTTTACCAACATTGAATACATAGAAGTCATTTATTGTTAGAAAGTCAGATTTGTGGTGAGCCTCTGGGAATCTAAGTAGTAGCAAGAACTTAAAAAAAAAAAAAAAAAAAAAAAAAAAAAAAAAAAAAAAAAAAAAAAAAAAAAAAAAAAAAAAAAAAAAAAGGAATCAAAACAGAAAGGAAAGTTTTGCCAAAGGAAACCGAGGACAGTCTTGTGACTGATGGTAACGTGGCTCTAAAATGCATACTCGAGCGTATTTTGCCAAACCAGCCATGCAGATTGGGAAAAAGAAAGCCAGAAGATGAAACTACAGTGAAAAATAGAGCCTCACTGAAGGCTTAAATCAATTAATTGCCATATTTTTTTAATATTTGGGTTTGTTACTGGACATGTATTAGACAGCATCCAGACCACAACAGTTGCTTCCTCCAAACTGCCTTTCCCTGAGTTATGACTAAAGCAAAAGAAAATTGAGTTCACACGCTCAGAATCCCAGCCTAGAATAATGTTTCCATATTTCATTAGAAATATAAATATTTTATTTCAAGTACACTACTTTTGAAGTTCAGCACATCAGACCCAGACCAAAAAGACTCCAAGCCTCAAGAGTTGAAATATAAATATCTATATATCTTCGTGCAAGATGCTGTTCTCTGCATTTCAGCTGTTACTATTCATAAACCCACCCAAAAGGCACACCATCAACATCATTAATTTTCAATGCTATTACCCTAGTAAAAGAAAACAATTCCTGGGTTTGTCTTTTATTAATTTAGTTTCATCTAACACATACTGATCCCTGGTCTGAAAGACAGAACACCACAAATATTCAAGACTATTTCTGGTATAAATAGTCCTAACCCAATTTTTGAACACATATTCCTCCTCTTTCCAGCAATAGCTGTTCAGAGTTGTACCATCAATCAAATATTTAGATCTGGAAGACGTATATCTGTGTGAAGGAGAGGAAGACTCTTACTGCACGTTTGGTTGAAAACAACCAGAAACCCAGGGAAGGCTAGAAAAAGGCRGGGGGGAAGCATTTTTGATTGCCAATGAGTTATGGGTGTACAATCTTAATGATGGGAACTTGTCTTACTAGACCCAGTTCTACTGCAAATTCAGATGAACTGCCCTGGCACCCTCCTTTTGTGGTTAACGCTAGAAGCCAGAAAAATATCTCTCAGCTTGCTTGCCAAACTTCAGCCACCTTCTTTACTCTCTTCGCCGCCAATCGCACGGATGCCAAATCTCACTGTTTGCAGTGGAGATCTGCCACTGTCAGTGTTCGGCTTGATGGCAAAAACACACTCMCGTTCATTCAGCAAAATCCAGTGCAGCTGGAGAGATGAATCCTGTCCCCTCCCCAGTCCAGCCATCCAGCATCTCCTTCTTCGAAAGCAAGAGTGCCAGAAAGGGACAGCAATTCAGACCAGCTCTGTTACCTGCTCTAAGGGTCCCTATTTTTTTGCCTTTTATAGATAATTTCATTATTGTTGCTTGGTGTTTCAGGACTGCTGCTGCTGCTGCCACCAAATGTGACACTTTGATACTGCAACAAGCTCCAAATTTCAGAATTTGGACTTCAGAAACCCAAGATATTCCTCCCCCAGCACTGAAAAGTAGCTTTATCTCTGTATCGGACTCCAGATCTTAACACCATCGACTATTCATACTCAGCTGCTCCCGATCTGTGTTAGACATGCCATCTCTCCCATTGATTATCCTGTGACACCAGCAAATCCTACTTAAATCTTGCTTCTGACAACAATTCAGCATTGAACCCAAAGAACAGGTATGCACAAACATCCTCCCCAAAACATTAAGTGTTCCTAATATTTTTAATTGCCAGATATTTTAAGAGCACAAAGCAACACCAAAACCACGCTTGCTTCCACGCTGACAGTGATGGCGACTGCGTGTACTACCAGGTATCAGTCAAACAGTTTCTAAGACCACAAGCAGAATCACTTGAAATCATTATAGTGTGTTCAAAGTCTGCAAAATACTTTATGTTTTAAATATTCCTCTCGGCTTAAAGTTATGATCAACTACGTTCACAAATAAGGAGAGATAAGGAAAGATAAGAAACTTGTATCTTGCTATCTAACTGTTCTGGAAATTATGAATATTTCAATAACTGACTGAAAGCCTCAGAAGTAAGTTCCTCCTGCAGACATCCAATTACCTCTAAATTTTTTTTCTAGTGACACACGTGAGGTATAGGAGATGTGCCTGCGTCATGTTGTCCTAACATCTTTATGGAGATGTCCATTAGCCACCCAGCAACTCCGGTTACGATCCCAGGGAGTATCTCAGGCAGGGTGGCTCTCAGCCATCCTTTCTCCTGCAGGTAGTGACTCCACTATCTGGCACACCGAACACGAAAGACTGGATGACTGCGTAACATTCACACACTGAACTGGTAGGTTTTTGAACTGATTTAATTGACGCATTCAAAAGTAACCTGTAATTCCAGCCAAACAAGAGAATCTCAACTCGAGGTACTGGGTAAGTACAACTAGCTTGCATTCATGTCATGGAAATTAAGCTACATTTAAAAATAGTATCTAATGAAAACAGTATTTCAGCTCACAAACTCCCGACCTGGGGAACGCTATCATCCACTACCTACCCACAGCTCGTAAAACTGCTGCAAAACAACTCAAAACAGAGCGCAAAGCTCAGTCAGCAGTTCGTTCACGCTTCACAACCAGAAATAATTAAAAATACTTAAATCAGATGCCTCTTGAGATGGCATACCATCATGCGATACCTCTTCTCCTGCCACAGAAGGGACGGACGGATCAGACCCAGCCTGCTACCATCAGCACATAATTGCCCAGCTGCTAGCACGAGTGTGCAGCCTCTAGCAAACTTTGCTTACTAGTCCAAACATTTTCTTTTAACTAAAAGAAGGCAAACCGGGCTGTACACTACGAACTGTATGATGCACTCCTCAAAATCTCTGTTTCCTTTCATTAAATTGTACATTAGTCGGGAGGAGTTAATAGCACAGTGCTAGATGTCGTGTCATCTCCACGATCCACTCCAACGTAAGCGTCCATGGACTACATCACAGCACATATGCTTTATTGAGCACGTAACAACTGTAGCTCCCTGTGGTGAACCGTGCGGTGCTTTCCATCCACGCGCTGCTCACAGCAAACAAATCAGATAATTTCAGTTGGTTTAGAAATTGAAAAGCCGCATCCACCCTTGGAAAAAAAAAATAAAATCGGCATTCCTTCCCAGAAAGTAGACATGTGAATTAACCGTTTAATCAATTAAGGGATGCCTGTTGCTCTGAAAGGATCACTGAGCTGCTTGCCTGCAAAAACAAGACTGGGCTTCCTAGCTCCTGTTACACAAATAGGTTAACAAGCAATAAGAAAGACAAGCCCTGCTCGTTTACAGCAGCAAGAGAACTGCAGAAACCCAGCGGCACTATTCTCCTTCCAGCCACAGAAAGAGGAACCCAAATAAATTGCAGGGAAGGAGATGAGAGGGAGGGAGAGGAGGAAGGATTTATATCTGCGGTCACGCGGATGCCCGTAGCTTTCTGCAAGCAGATGGGCGAAGCCCAGATTAGCAAGGTATTAACGAAAGCAAGGCAGTAACGCTGATGAGGTGCAGCTCAAAAATAGCCGAACTCTGACCTGCCTCACCGAGCGGAGTGAAGCTTCCCCCTCCCGGACAGATCGGTGTTGGCCACGAAGTCACGGCTCTGCTGCCTGGTGGGAAAGGATGGGAGATCGCAAGAGCAGCGGAGCACAGTTGGAAAAAGCTGCTGAGGCTGAAGCTAAAAGATGAACGGCAAAGTAGGTAACGAAGCAGCAGCCACGCAGGAGAGAGCAATGCTCCTTTAAATCAACCTTCAGCAGCAAGATGCAAAAGCTTGCTGGGAATAAGCCCTTCCCGTAGGTAAATACTCAGAAGACGCACTCTCTAGAGATGTCCAGCAGGATGCAATATTCCTGCTGGATACAAAACAAGGGAATAACAATTACGCTGATGTTTCTAACGTGCAGGGGCTCATCCGAGCAGCGGAGCGGTTAGGATGTTACGGTACTGCAGAAACTCATCTGATGAGGAGCCCTTGAGAGAGGGACACCAGTAAAACCCCGTCCAGCCACCTCATGACAGGCTCCATGAATATGCAGCACTCCCTCAAGGCCTGGGAAATGTATATACACCTCCTAAATACATTAGTAAACAGAATATTTTAAGAGTACAAAACAAATAGGGGCCAATCTGACATAGCAGCTGCTTTACCTACCCATCCCACGGTCAGACTCGCTCTACAGGACTATCCTTGAGCCATGCTCTGACATGCATCTTTTAGGTAAATCCTAAGAACATCTTCAAGATCTTCTAAACCTGATAAAATACGGCATTTTAAAGAAGAGGCCATAAAAAAAAAAATCTTCCATGTAGAAAGATCATGAAAATTCACCATCAGTCCTCCAGTAATGCCAGTGCTTCCCCTGCAAGCAATACAGAGCTGTTGAAATGACTACTGACGGGAAAAAAAGTACTATTTGGAAACAATAAGATAAAGTACTGTAAAGTGTTCACACCAAAAGATATTAAACAGTCACAGTAATTTGCATTTGGGGTTTGTTGGTTTTTTTTGTTGTTGTTTGTGGTTTTTGTTTTGTTTTGTTTAGGTGTTTTTTGTGGGGGTGAGGGTGGGGCTGCATTACCAGAGATTGCACAGAATGAAAATACACATTAAATTTGCTTTTAAAAGCAAGTATATTATTATCTGTCCTTAGACACTCCCAAACCTTTTCACTGGGTCTGAAAAGACCTACATTCACAAATATTTAATGTGGGCAAGGGGATAAAAGTACCATGGCAGAAATCCTGATGAAATACGCAGCTCACCCTATGTGGCACCACAACAGCACTGAAAAAAAGTGTCTTCTTATGGGTTTTATTTCATGTCATTAATGAAATAATGTAGGGACTTGATTTAATTTGATCCTGAGACAAACTTGTGCTGGTCTGAATCGGTCTTCGGCAGCCAAATTACAAAAGCCTGACCTCACAGCAACAGCCTAGGAGTCAAAACAGCATCTCCCATCAAGTACAGGCAAATGGCAAATGGAACGGCTGGCGCACAAAGCAGCCCGGTCCAGCCGCAGCACGTGCGCATGGGTAACGCAGCCTGTCTCATCCCAGCTGAAACGCAAGACATGCCATGCACGGCACCATGTCAATTAAGATTTAAGGGGAAAAACTGATCTCGGACCAGAAAAGCCAGCAGCTTTAGGACAGCATAAGGATATCGCGTTCCTATCTGTTACGGGGATTTCTTGTCCTCTCTGGAGTGCACAACGTGATCTGCAGGAGACGGGTTGTCAACAGCAGGGCTGAAGGCTCTCCTCACTTTCTGGAGGAGTAACAAGGAAGGATCAATATTTAGAAAGACCCTGAGAAAGAGTGGTACAGCCACTGGGGAGGGGAGCAGCACACACACAGCGCCAGCCCAAAAATCAGGAAACTTGCATTTCCTTAGTTCACTAACAGCCAGTTTTTGCCAAGTAACCAATTTCCTAACACTCTTCATTAAATAAAATATGAAGGGCAGGCGGAGATGTAAATTATAAATGCATACACTTCCATAAGCAACAGGCCCTGTTATTGTAGATGCTGCATAAATCATTGAGGACAACGGGACTTATGTCCCCTAATGGAGGGCACAGAATTCAGGGTCGGTTAGCAGGCAAGGAAGTTTAATATTAATCAGTGTTGCATTGATATTCGCCTTCGTGATCCGCACTGCCTAGAAATAGCAGAAACCGCTTTGGTTCATATATTATTTAGTCAAGCCAAACGGGTGAAAGGCAGAATCAAATCCCAAGACAAACATCAGATGATTTTGGTGTAGATCTCCATCAAATATAAAACTTGCAATTGGATGGCAGGACACTCACCAGTTTGGTAATTAAGCCAGAATGGCTGAAACGATCCTTCTGTCAGATTTCTCTGCAAAGCTGCCTGAAGATGTGACAGTAGTTATGAATTGCCCTATTGAAACTCGTTGCTGTATCTGTTTTCCAGCACTTTGCCACGCACGTGAGCACAAACACAATGTCTTTACAGTTTCAAGTCTTAGCAGTTAGAACTATTGCTTTGGCAGATTTCCCCAGGGAAGAGTAATAGCTACCTATGGAAGACTTGCCCCTAATCACCGGCATCCGCTTTTTCTTAATTTTTTTTTTATTTCAGGCAGCTGACTGACAAATAACACTGTTGCAGTGCTCATGTTTACAATGCACAACATCTTTCCTTTCTCGTATTTGCAAAATTTGACTCAAAAGGCACAGCAGCTTTCAAACAACTGGCAGGTGGCACCTCAAAGTTCAGTCGTGAAAACTAACTGTGTATCTAGTTGAAAACTGCCTTTCATCTTGAAAATTAGGATGTGGTCTAAAATATTTTCAGACTACCTTTTTACTACTCCGTATTTGCAACGTGGACTTGAGGTGGCCTTTAACTTGCAGCCAGATGAACGAGTTCAGGATGAAGACTGCTTAGCTGTACAAGCAACTTCTCCAGGATGGGACCGGACATGTGAAGCTCCAAGACAGCGGTGCTCAGGTCTCTAAGGGACTCCATACTACTCTTTTCCACCATACAGGACTATAAAGTTCAACAGGTCCCTGCCTGAAGCTCCAGAAATAGCAGGTCTACCCCAAGCACGGGGAAAACCCGAAGCTACACATCAGCTTGCAGCTGCCTCCTCCCCTGATTATTCAGAGGTTCAACAGAACTGAAAGTCATCTTCATACCCAAAGTGATTTCCGAGTATAAAATTACTTCTGCTTACCTATTTTGACGGGTACTTATAGACAGGAGTTCCTCCCTATTTCAAAGCTCTGCATAAAGTTGGATTTATTGATGCAGACCTATGATTCATCAGTAGAACAAGCTGTAGGAGACAAACTGCATTACACTGGAATCTAGCAACACCAGGAAGGAAAAAAAAAAACAAAACCAAAAAAAACCCAGGAGTATTCATCCCAAACTGAGACCTAGACAATAAACAGTATGGGCGTTCATGCCCTCTGTAGCTTTTTTCTTCCTTATTTTTCTTTTCATCAGCAGTAGCGTCCGCTCTTTCCTCCATCCTTTCCCCCACCCTCTGCAGCTTGTTTCAGTCCCGCGTGTCAGGCCCTCCCCAGCCGAGCGGCACACGCTCCAGATTAAAGGTCAACAGGCTTAGGAGAAAACGGAGAGGCTGCTAAAACCAGGGCAGTGCGAAACCATCACCCGAAACAGAGGGTAGAATATTTTGGATAACTTTGTGACAGAGGGGCAGCAGCGCCGGCAGCCCGATGAGCCCCAGCAGCCTCCTCTTCCTCCTCCCTTTCCAAGGGTTTTTAAAAGAAGGAGAATCGGTCTGAAAGGATCCCAAGGACTGTAAATAAATTATGGCCCTGTTCATCAATTAGCTCAGGCTGCACTGAAATGAAAGCCACAGCAGGCTCTGTAATCACTCAAAATAAACTCCTCTGACGGGATCGCTCCTGTGCTGATGGCTCAATTATGCCTGGGAAGACCGTTACAGAACATTAAACATTAACAAAAGTGTAAGCCTGCGTTACTTTTCTCCCAGATAAATCTAATTCAGTAACTGAGTGTTTTTAGCTTAAGTAACCCTGAATTATTGGATAAATTCTTTTCCCACCTTTCCCTCACAAGTTGCGAAAGTCAGGCCACCACATACAGGGAAAATGTTTGCAAATAGTCCCTTTGCTAGACAGTTATGTTTTTATTATACACGGAAGATATTTGTATCATTTTAAAAAATATATACTTTTGGGAGAGGGTTGTTTATGTAAATTTAGTAGCTCAGAAACCAAAACAGGGGCAAACTGTTCTCCTGGGTTATGAGGGTTTACTCTAGCCTCCCTAGAACAGCTTCTTCATTTCTCTGAAATCCAGTCCCTAGCAAACAGTTCCACAGCTTATGTTTTCTGAAACTGCAAGGAGAACCATGAAGATGAAGAAACTCTTAACACAGCAGAAAGCTGTTTTCATTTCTCATTTTGCATTTGCAATATATTATTTGCTTTTCATAGCTTCAAGTTTAACAGGACCAGAGACACCCTCGCCATCTGAAGTGTCTCTCCATTCTCTCTCTGCAACTGCACTAGCACAAAATAAAGTTTCTTGAGGCTTGCCCAGGTCAGATCTTTGCTGTTCTAACCTAAGTATGACATACAAACACATTGCAGAGGGCTGAACAATGCCAGGATTTCGCTGCGGATTTAGGTAGGGTGTGACTAGTTTAGAACAGACAAACCAATGTTCCCAAAGAAAAGCACGTGGCTGAGATTAAAAGAGAAAATTTCAAAACACAAAAGGAGTTAGAAATAATAAGGAAAAAAACCCAGAGAGCTGGGAAGACTAAGGAACTGAAATCAAAGAAAGTTGCACCAAACCTAACTAGCTGGTGGCCTTCCTACTAAATCCTCCTCATCCTCAATGCTTAATACTCACCAATCCCAAAGCATCAGCTTCCCCAATATAAATAAATGGGATTTAACTGGGTTCAACTTCATGTTTTTTAAAAATTAATAAAGTATAACAGAGTCAACATTCTTACTAGTGAAAAATCTGCTTGACTGCTGAAGTGATCTTTTAAATTTACAAGAAAACAAGTGCTATATGTATCATTGGGACCAATGAATTTTTACTCCTGGTTATGAAAAGCAGCCCAGTAACAAGGGAGAAAGAATCCTGAAGCATTCTGAAACTTAACTGAGTAAAACTAGCTGCCTGTCTTCAGGACTCTTGTCCAGAAGCTGAAAGAGTACCTTCAATTCTTAAATTCATTTTTAAAACACAGAATAATTCCAGTTTCACAAATCAAGAGGTAAAATTTGACTCAATACTGAATTCCACCAAGATCTAGATATGCTTATATCTACAGCCCCTTGAAAAGAATAAATGCTGTTTGTCTTCAAGTCATTTGCCCAGGGAAAGTGTTAAGTTACAGGTTTTCTGAACTAAATATTATATAGCTAAACATTATTTAGTTATGTTGAACTAACTGCTGTTTTCCCGCCACCATGTCCTGCGCAGGGAATACTTGGTACAGCATGCTTGCTGGTTTTTAGGATCCATCTAGGACGGATATCCAGGATACCTGAAATGCCCCTGGATATTTCCTTCTTCATTTGGCATGGAACAGGATGGTTCACTGGTTATCGACATGTGGCTGGGAGTGCTACAACAACAGGAGCTCATCTGAACCAAGGAGCAGCTTGAGAAATCACACTGTTCTCAGGACTGTCAGAGTTCAAAGGAAAAAAAACTCTTTACTTTCCAAAGAGTCAAAATTGGAGAATGGTAGAACTCCAATAACTATCAAAAAACCAACAAAAAGAAAAAAAAAAAAAAAAAAAAAAAAAAGAAAGCAAACCCCAAAACCAAAGACAAAAAAAGCATCAGGAAACAAACTTTTCAGCAAAGAAAATAATGGTTTCCTTAACTGGCTTTTGCCCTTATTTTAGGAAAGGCAACAGAAAATATATCCAGACAAAGTTACAAGGAACAGTGATAACCACGAGGAACAGTGATAACCACAAACGAGCGATAAAAACCGAGTGAAGAGTTGCTGACAAAACACTGTGTATAATGGCCACTTCCTAAAGGCAATGGTTAAAAAGCTTGCTATTTACAAAGCACACAATATATTTACCTTAGCTTGTCTGTTGACTACCTTTCTCCTGACACTTCACCTGCTTACTGCAAAATAAAGTCTCTTATAAGAGTGTAATATTATAACCAAGCAAGACATTTCACTTGGTAAGTTGACATTAAGGCCCCAGTACTTTTTATGTGTTTTTTTCCCAACTACTCAGACTCTCCCTATAAACTATCAGAACATGTACGATTCAAACAGCAAAGTAAATCTCCTTAATACTTTGCTCTTAACTTGGGTAGACTAACCTGAATTAGCTCAGCCCCAGCTAGAAATGGCAGCGCGCTTGCTGCAGCTCTGATTTTAAACCTGAGCTGAGCACGCAGGAGAGCTGACATTACCGACGCGAAGCGTTGGAGCTGCTCACCTGAATTCAAGCTCCAGCCCCTGCACACCTGAACTCGGGTTACCTGCGCCAGCAGAATTCAACAAGCCTTTTCTCGGAGGCATGCCCTCCCTCCTGCCTTGTATCCCCACCCTCCTCTCTTGCGCTTGGGTGACTGCATGGCGGAAAAACTGCTCTTTTCCTGGTTTTCTGCTGGGCTGGGCGGCCGAACCAGCTGGCTGCGCAGTCACACAAGCATAAGCAAGTCCTTCCCCTTTCGGTGGCAGCAGCGAGTTGTTAGAGCAGCTCAGCTGTATGTTGAAATCATACCTCAAGTTTCCTAATCTGCCTTTCTATTTTTAACCAGAGTCATTTCCCCCACCTTCTCTGCCATGCAGACAGCTGCAGAAAGCAGCTGGAGACAACCGAGTGCTCCATCAGGCCAATTTTCCTGGCAAAAAATCATCCACAGGCCAGCAGCAAGTGCACAAGGGGCAGCAGAGACACTCTCACAACACTACCCCGAACCCACAGCTCCAGGTTAGCTGAGAGGGAACGGGGCTGTCTTCCTTTTCCCTGTCCCCTGTGGCCGCAATGGCTCTTACTGAACATGGAGCGTGGTGACCTGGTTGTCCAAAGGACTGCCACTCTCCTGGCTCACGTAAACCAGCTGAGATCCCAATCAGCACCTCTTGTCCCTAAAAACTCCAAGGAGAAAGGCTTAAGCAAAGATTCAGAGCATGGACCCACTTCTGCGCTTAGCTGCCCAGGCCAGCTCTCCCAGGACAGGGAGGGAGGGACCACTCCGGCCTTCTGCAAGCCAGCGTTACCATTTGATACAGCACTTGAGAGCTCTTGCTGGGATGTCCCCAGCACAGAGACCTCCTTCGACAAACCCACACCTCTCGGGGAAAGGTTTGGATTCATCTTCTCCTCCAGGTTTGGATATCTCCTCCTTCAGGCACTTGGTATTAGCTGTAACACAGACACACGGCGAACCCTGAATTCTCTCCTCACATGGTAGAACAGTTTTAAAAAACTCAGCTTTAAAAAGATAATGTGCAGCCGCCCTGTAAAGTTAGCCAAGCAAAAAGGCCACTTTCCTGAGCAGGAAGAGCAGTTTTGAGCTTTCCCAGGCGGATGGAAACCTGGGGACGCAGAGCACAGGCTGTGCAAGGCATTGAGCCACGTGGAACGGCATGAAACAGGCTTTTGGGTTTGGGTTTTTTTTGTTTTTTTTTTAAAGTGAGATCCAGGTTTCTGAGCTGTGCTCTCAAAGGTCTTATTAGGACCAGGCATCTCCAGAGAGAAAACTGAGAATCTCCTTGTAGGACCAGGCAGACCTTTGGCATAAGACAGCCGGACTGAGAGCTCGGCACCTAAAACACACACAGCTTGGGGAGGGCAAGGCACAACTCCAACGCCTATTCAGGCAGCTTAAGAGTTAGCTGGAAGTTTCGAGTCATGCTCTTGGATGTGGGCAACTAGAATAGCTTAAGCCCTTCTTGAGCTAAGCCCTTTTTCTCTTGTTCAAACAGCAGCTGCAGATGTCACAAATGAGGCTACTTCTGCTATTCTCCATATAAYGTGTTTTCATATGCTACATATTTTCTATACTTCAAGTCACTTGCACAAAATAGGCTTATTGCAAACACGATTGACCAAAACTTAAAGCAAACAGAGGCAGGACTCTACAGATTATAAGTATCAAATGACTTGGAGAAATCCATTTCTTACATGCCTACAGAAACAAAAGTCAGGCAAAACAAAGTCTGGTGTGGATTTAAGCACGGCAAGACCCACAGCAAATCTTCCCAGCTCAAGCAGATTCAAATCACAGGATCCCAGGAAACAAAGCTGCTGAGCAAAACAGCCCATCAGCCATAAACCCATTTAAAATTAAGTTTCATTAATGAGTTACAATATTTATAGGTAGGTAAGCGGCAGAAACTGATGTGATTCAGCAACTGCCACACTGCTGCTGTGGCCAGGGAGAGAAACCCCACCACGAACACAACAGCCCGTATTCACACGCAGCACAGGCGGTAGGTAGGTCTGAGAACCCGTTCCCCACTACGCGTGCCAGCAACAGCCCAGAAAAGCACGCTGCTCTTGTCGGTTTGCGGATAACCACATGCCTTAGTTGCCGTTTTCTGCAAAACTCTTCCTGGCCTCGAGTTACTTCGACAAAGAGTTGAAACACTGATTTCCCCCCCCCCCCMAAMCTGCTTCTGAGCACAAGTTTCTCGCTCACGTGAAATAAAACCATTATCCACCTATAGTTCCTCCATCACGACAGCAATGCACGAGCTGATCCCACCAAGCAGCCTGGCATGCTGTGTTTTCCCCCTCTGCCTTAGTTGGAGCTGCTCTCTTAGGAAAGCGCTTTACTCTTTGTGCATGGGGAGAAGGTCCTCTCCCATGCTTAATCCACCGGACTACATTACTTTAGTAACCAGTACAGAAAGCACGACAGCCACATACACCGACGCACGAAACCAAGATCTGCAAGTAACTTTACTTCTTACCTCCTGCAAAAAGGGAGTTTCAGGGGTGAGAAACCTCTTTAGCAGCTTTTACAAGCACTGGGACCGTGTGTTAATGATTTACCTGACAGTGCTGTAAGCAGATATTTGGTAAGAGCGTGTTTTGTTATGGTCTGCCTTCCTGCCTTTGTCTGCATAACCAAATCAGCTCACAAATGAAGTAGTCATGGTATTACTTGACAGGACAGGACAGGAAGAAATTAATGCTCCTCTAAGCTTGCTTACCCCATCCTGCTTTAAAAAAACATTTTTTATATATATACACATGCACATATACATACACATAGACTAAAAAACAATGCCTGGAGTAGCTCTTCTGTGTGTATACATAGGTGTGTATATATATACAAATATATATATAAAAAAAATACACACACACAGAGATGAGCTAGTGCAGGCACAGGTTTTTTAGTTTCTTCCCCAGAAGCTGAGTAAAAAAAAAAAAAAAAAAAAAA
>JAYKAV010002981.1:227606-253499 GCA_035582835.1 Phoebastria nigripes
AAAAAAAAAAAAAAAAAAAAAAAAAAATTGTTCAACTCATCACTATAAATCTATTAGAAAGCTTCCAGATTAAAGCATGAGGCTCAAAAGAGGTTTACGACGAGAAGAAAAGGCAGCTATGCCAGAAACGCACAAATAGGGTCACATACCGTGGACAGACTCAGCTGCGTATCTAAGACATGGCTTATGGATAAACTTATATTCCTCTTTCTGAAGCGCGTTCAGCTCACCGGGAGGATTGCTGTGGTTTCCCCATGACTCACTGTGTTCCTCTATACACCCAGGGCCACCCTGCTCTACAACCGAAGCATTCATGGTTTTGGGTGGCGGGTGACACCGTGACACACGCAGAGTGGCACAGTTGCGTGGCACTGCCTCTTCCTATGTACAGCTGCTAAAAAAACTCACGTAAAGTCTAAAATACATTCTTGCTCTTACTGTTTCGTATCAACACTCACTGCAATTGTCCGGGGGATATTTGGCAGCAATTAAGGAGGGGGTTAGGGGTGGGGAGAGGTGCCCAGGATGGCAAAAGGGACAGCAGCTTGTCCCCGACTTTTAGTTTGTGCAAGCAAGCACTGCTGCCACGCCACATAACTCTGATTACCTTGTACCAGCGTGCTGCAAACAAAACCTCCAAACCTAGAAACCACGGAGAGACTCCACCGTGCCTCAGTGTCTGGCTGTGGCGAGAGATGAACTTGTTCGATGGAAACACACCAGATCCTGGACACAATTCGGGGGGACAAGACAGGGGTACTCACCGGCCGGATAACTGCTGCCCCAGTTGCTGGCAGCCTGACTGGCTTTTATTTGGGAAAAAACCAAACCAAAMCAAAAAACCCCCACAAAACACCAACAAACAAGAGACTAACCACAAGCTTGAGAGCCACCTTAAAAAAAAAGCCGTTATTTTACATCTTATTGTATCCGAGTCCTTCTGCTTGCTTCCAAAACACAGCCCCTGGCCCTTCACCAGCAGTCGAACACGCCTTTTAACTAAAACGGGATCATCCAGAGCTGGAGAGCTACTCACTCATGGAAATCAGGCAGCAGATAACAGCAGCCAACTTTTCCTCTTCCCAGCTGCCAGCCAGACGCGACGCTTACGGCAAGAGGAGAGGGAGACAGCAGCAAGGCCTCTGCAAGCTGAAACGTTTTACGATCCCTCTGCCGCTTCGGCAGAGCAACTCCCGGACCCGAGGATCTCGCCGGCGTCTCCTTCGCAAGCCGAACTTCCTTCAAATTAAAAGTTGCCTTTCAACTTCCCCGTGCCGGCAGCGTCGCTCCGGGCTTCGCCAGCGCTCCTCTCCCCTCTGCTCGCCAGCCCTGTGCGGGAAGCACCTGGAAAGGAAAAGCACGAGGTAGGTGAGCGGTGCACCGGAGGCGACGAAGCGAATGCTCGCCCGCTGCTGCCGCCGCTCCCTCCCTGGCCACACTGTCTCGCCTCGCCGAGTGCGTCAGCAGCGGGCGAGAGGAGGAGACGGAGGAGGAGGAGGAGGGATGGGAACGCCAGCCCGGCCGGAGGGCTGCAGTTTCCTACAGCAGCTGGTGTAACGCCTCACAGCAGCTCCGGGTTTTACCAGCAAAAGAGCAGCTAAAACGGGGGGGGGCGAAATAAAATTATCGTATAAATTCAGGTCTATTGATTCTTAATGTGTGCAAGTAACCCAAAGCAAAGCCTTGCATTAGTATTACTTTTGAAAGACTCAGGATGACACTGTGAGTGTCTTTTCAGAGTCAGTGCTGAGAGGAAGGATTCATTTTTCCAATATATATAAATACAAGATGTTAAGTCCTACCCTAAAAAACAAACAAACAAACAAACAAAAACCACAACAAAAAAAGTCATATTTCACCACGCTAAAAACAAAGTGAAACAACAAAATCCCCAACCTTTCAACGAAGTTTTTGGCTACATCCCACTGCTGCCACCAGCCGCAGAGTCCCTGGGTAAGCAGCATCACCGGTCCCCGAGGGCACGCATCCAGCCTTTATCCCAAAAGACACGCCAAGGACTGGAAACACATAGGACCGAGGAAGCTAGCACCTCCTGCACACAAATATAGGGGGTGGCAAAAATAAGCGGGAATGAGCGGGAAAGGAAGGAGTGAAGCATCCCTGGTGACACGAGAGGGAGCGGAGGACGTCTACTAGCCGCTCGCTGCGGGACAGCGGGGAGGTCCATGTAACTGAGTACAAAACCACAATACAAAGCAGACTGAAGCCACATGTTGGAAAGACTGACGGGATGAGCAGCGCTGGCAGAGTGTTTTCCAGCAGCTTACATGAGAGCAAGGACTCTACGCAGTCACTGGCCGCTGTTAGCAAAAGAGATACTGTCCAGGAGTGAAGTCAGAGGCGTATGAGGTGGCCTGCTTCCACTCTACCGATGAAATAATGTGGGGCGGGGGGTGTGGGGGAATAGACACCAGCATTAACAAATAGCAGCATCAGGTTTTCTGAACTCCACCCCAGGAGAGGGAGCCTGTTGCCAGTAATACCGAGGAATCTGCAGAGCCCCATCGAAGAAATACAGGGTGGAAAAAGTCTTTTCAGAAGCCACACACAGAAATCCCTTCATACTAATCTTGTCATATGGAAAATAAGTATTTTTAAGGAGTAGTTAATAGATACATGACCCTAGGCATGGCCCACCAATCCTTGTTCCTAACACATGTAGACAGCCAGGTATCAAATACATCAATGTGTTCACGATCAGCTCCTCCACAAAGTCCAGAAGCCAAAGAAGTCCACAGGTTTGTCACTAACCTTCAAATACCGGTGAGGAGAGGGGTGGGGAGAAGGTTTTGATGAAGGACTCTGAACATCAAGTTGTTTGTCTGCAAGCACCAATTCAAGGAGAACACAGCGAGCATCTTGTGTCAGTGAGCCCAGCCAATTCCCCTGCCTTTAATTAATTTTATAAAGTCTTTTGTCTTAACAAAAAAAGCACTTAGTTTAAATGGTCCAACTTGTCCCTTTCTCAAATAGCTTTTTCCCTAGTTTAAGAATTAAAAAACACATAGGCTCATTCTCCTTTTCCTGCAGATCATCATTAACACAGGAGCTGGCAGACCCCGGCTCAAGTGAACTAACTATCAGATTGCCTTTTTCATAGCTCTTTTAGGAAGGATTTTAACAGTTAAGCTGTACCTCCAGCAGGCCAGAGAACCAAGTCCAAGACAGTCTATTTTATTTTAAATCTGAGGAGAGATGAGAAGTGTGGATTAGCCACTAGTGAGCTCCCTATGCCTTTTTTCCAGCAGTCTTTCAGTAATTGAGCTCTATAACGTTCAACAGATGCATCTGCCCAACCTCGTCCTGCTTTCTAAGAGGGATTCTGGAGTAGAACTGGTAATTACTCATTACCTAAAGATTTCTTAGATGTAATTCAATTGGTACCAATCCTGTAAATTCCTCCCACTGAGCATATATATGAGGAATCAAAGGATTAACGAGAAGACACACTACAGGCCGTGGATTCCTTGTTATGTAGATGACACTTATGTCTACTTTGGGCCAATACACACCTCATGGGACAGCAGAAGTCACCTGGTGATGACAGAGGCAAACTTAATAACTCACTTTTGACAATAAACGCATTCATATTTGAGAAAAATGCTCTTTTATTACTCCAGCAGATCTTACCTTTGCGACTTTTTCCCTCAGTGATCCAATGCTGTATGGGTTCAGTGACCTCAAAGCACATAACGAAGCCACCCCTGTTTTCCCACGAGTGAGGGGGGGCCAGAAGGGAGAAGAGACAACAGTTTGACGAGTATTACAGGTAATTAAAAGTGAGCTTTGGGAACACCTTTTCAACATGTTTAATCATTAGGCATTTAAATACTGCATGTGTCCAGACAGATACAACTTAATACCCTGTAAAGCCCTAAACAAATAAAATGAAACATACTTAATGAACTTTTCCAAAGTACTTGCAAAGGGTTGTTTTTTTTTTCTCCTACACACTTCGGCCAGGACATATTTAGCCTAAGGGCTGAAACGGAGGACAGCCTGAGCTGATTACATCATTTTCTTTCCATAGGACTGAACATCTGGGAGTACTGCTCTCGGTTAAGTGGCTGTTGCTCTGCTTCATCTCCACCTTCCCACATCATGCTTCAATATGAGGATGACAATCACCATAAAAATGCCTGAAGAATAGAGACAGCCACTGAGTGTTGACCTGTTTGCTTCTTTCCTGATCAGGACATGAGCTATGTGACACAACACTAGATTTGAGGTTGACTGCTGGCACTTAAGAGAAATAGCTACTACCGAGCTTCAGCGCTAATGTTTCTTGGTAATTCAAGCACCACATGCACTGGCAAGAGAGCATCCTTCCAAAAGCCTTGCTGGGGAAAAGTCTTCCTTGCCTTGACAGCTTAAACCTGCCTAAACATCAAAAAAAGTCAGAATAAGTAGATTATATTGAGTCACCTTTTCCCTTGCCCATCTGTAAAGAAACTATATATTAGCAGATGAAATTCAACACTAAAGGTGGGAAGTAAAGTCTAGTGCAAGTAAAAAAAACCCACTCATTCACACCGCCAAGCAAACTCAACCCTGAGGCCCAAGCACAGCAACCCAGACCAAGAAAAATAGCAATGACACTACCTCCAACCGAGCTGTGGGCATGGCTGAGAAACAAAAAGCATGAAGATGTGAAAATGTTTTGGTGTAAAAAGAGGAAGGAAGCCTGAGTCAGAGATAAGAAGAAATAAATAAAAATAAAGTTTAAAAGCAACTGATACACACAGAGTAGCTTTACCTTCTCCCATCTCTGGAGACACCATAAAATAGGCAACAATTTTTAAAGCGATGCGTTTCTCTCTCCTTAAGTTAGTAAGCGGCTCTCCTTCCAATGCAAGGCTTTAACAAAGGAACTACAGGCTTGCCTTTTCAGAAAGCATTTTTACAGGACCCAGCAGGGAGGCACGTGGCTTGCTGGCTACTGAGGACCACTGCCAGCACAAAAGTGGGTATGAGTTCAAAGACTGATTACTGATTTCTAGGATCAACACCTACCAGAGAGGATATGTTCATATTGCTTCACATGAGCAATATAAATCCATACATCCACCACATGTATCCCAAAAACCTTTTAAGCATTTTTTTTTTTTTTTGTCTTTTTGTCTTTTTTCCCTTCAAGTAACCTGACTCTTGGCACGGATATATCAGAAAAAATGTGCTACAGGAGCGTTAAAAAGCTACTCTGACGGCTGTTTGCTTCAAAACACTTTAAAACACTGCATTCAACAACAGCTCGAGGACAAGTTTTTTTAAAATTATTCGAAATATATAGCCCRTTCTCTTCAGAGCGAAGCTATTTGGTCTTAACGACAATGTGACTACCTGCTCATTTGAAAGGAAGCATTAGGTATTGCACTGAATCACTGTTTGCTATAAGCATCAAACTCTCTACTTAGCATTTAGTATCACAACACGCTGAACAACGCATGCCACTCTAAAATTGTTGCTTATTACTCTTTGAGCACTTTCACCCCCCAAAACAAAGTTTATAGCAAACTCACTGTGCAATCCGTAATGCAGATCTCTCCAGAGATGCTGTGAAAGTAACAAACCCTGTTGCTTATTATTTATATCAAGCTTATTATTTCTTCCAGCTCCAAGCTGGGTTTTTTTTTAACTGCTTTTCTGAAGCTGAAATGTCTTTGTAAAGATGACACAAAATTGAGGACATTGCTAAGTTTTGAACAGCTTTGGCAGAGACCTTTCAGCACATCTGCTGAATCTGGATCATCTGGATCATCATAAATCTGGATCATCTGATCCAGAAATGAAGCACTTGTTATTAAAGATGCAAAAATGCTCATTGCTAAAACAAACCTGTTCTGGCCGTTACTGCTCTACCCTGTCTTCTGAGGGTTTTCAACCAGCAAACGTGTCTATTCCTGTTTGATACAATACATGATTTTGAACAGGCCAGTAGCTAAAAAAAAAAAAAGGCACAGTGGACACCCCCCATCTACCATCTTTCCTATTGAGAAATAACCTGAAACTTTATTATTACATATATAATAAAATAATATAATAATAATAATGTTTATTATTATTACTACATCTGTATTACAGCATTAACAGCCATTACAACTTCTTACGTGCAAGGCTGTTAAGAACGGACAGTTGCTTTTGAAACTGAAAAAATGTCATTAAATTTACCTTAATAGGGTTCTGATATATACTAGAAACATTAAAAGGTTGACTTTAAAATCTATGACGTATTTATTAAAATAACTTCCAGAAATGCCAGGTTAAGTGTTTAGGTGTATCAAACACAAAGGGTGGTTCTGGAGTACTGATGTACTCATCAGTGCCAGCAATTAAGTTTCCAGAGAGGAATGCTGTGTCATGTAACGTGTGACTCATGGAGTGATGTCCGGAGGAAACCACACTTCTCTTTCTTTTCCTATAAAAAGCTCAATCTGCTTTTAAGTTGAACCGAGTTACCTAAACAAAAATCTTTCCTCCAACAAAGGAGCTAATTTCAGCATCGCTTGCTTAAGCAYGTGTGCAAGAACAAAGGTGTATTTTAAATCGCTTGCAAAGAGGATGATCACGCAACCTGCCAGCAAACCAGTGTCTTCTGGAAACTCAGCTGAAAACATCCCCTGCTCCTCCTTCAGAAGCGAATTGAGAAATATATTGTGGCGTTGTATTTGAACACGTGTTTGTACTTTGACCTCGCATCGGTTTTGCAACCTCCAGATGCTTTGCCTGGCTGACCTGTTCCTGGGCAGCTCCTAGTTCACTCCCCTTCTGCATCTGACCCCACGCGCAGTCACGGGACTCCACCATGTTGCAACAGCTCTGAGGGATCACACACACGCGCACCCCCATGCGTCCCCGTGTGCTCGCTGTGACTGAAAGCTGTAAAAAGGACAGCAGAAACACCAGTGGGATCCCCACACATCCTGGAGGTCCGCCAGGACACGGGACCTTTTGCTGCCGATGAAGCGAGCCTCCACGCCACTCCTGTTGTCCCAGCCATGCAAGCAGCTTAAATCTCTGGAGTTCTCATCTAACTGGCATCATCTTTGTAAACGGATAAAATCAGTCCTTTTGCTCATCACGTGTGCTTCCCTGGGCTGCAGGGTGTGTATATCCTTCTGCCGTTCCTGGTTAAACGCCACGATTGCCCTTTAGATCATCGGAGAAACACCCGGATTTTCTCAGTGGCAGCTCTGCTGTTAGAAGCTGGGATTGCTCTGCGGAGTCTAATGCCCAGCACCTCTCCAGAGGCGAGAGTAGAGAAAAACAAGGTGGCACACTGTGTTACTGCAATTCACTTTCATACAGGAGATGTGCAATCAGATACCCAGTTCAAAGCAAGTGTTTAATACCACTGTGGTCACATTTTAACCTAGAAGAGTGAAGCCTTCCAGAAAAGAGAAAAATAGAAACAAGACACCCTTTTCAAACTCACTGTCTCAACCAGAAGGACATTTTTCACACGGCAGGGCGTTATTCACACGTGACTGCATCCCGCATCCAGCTATAGCACTCCCAGGTCTTGAAGCACCACTCCTATTCTCTTATCCACTTATTTTTTCCTCCGAGAAGTCTCATTATCCAGGTGTGTCAAAATCCTCTGGCTAAAGAAGTCACCGCCTAAGAACATCAATTTGGTTGTATTTCTTCCAAACCCAAAATTTCAACCCAAACGCCTCTGTTTACAGGCAGGCAACAGATTGTTTCTTCACCAA
Organism: Phoebastria nigripes; assembly: GCA_035582835.1. NCBI lineage: Eukaryota > Metazoa > Chordata > Aves > Procellariiformes > Diomedeidae > Phoebastria > Phoebastria nigripes. Next base: position 235,340 of record JAYKAV010002981.1, read on the forward strand.
ATACTGTAATGGGACACAGACTGGTAGCACCATTGATTTTTCATCAAAGAGTTAATTCCTTTGTTATTTGCYCCACATCTTACTGCAATGCTGCTGGTTTTGTATACCAGTAGTTTGGTGCACATCAGGTGCTCTGGCTTCTTTAAAGCTTTTGACAGATCAAGTTGGCCTTACCCAGAAACATGGCATGTAATCATGGATGCCAGCTGCTGCCGTCATCCAAGGAGCAATCAAGAACCTTTCAGGAAAATACCCTTGTTTGTTTTAAGTATGGCTGGCTGGATATAGCAAGTCACTAATTTATTATGCATAAATGGAGCCAAAATGTCCATACTTGGGCTTACACAGAGCACTGCAAGGCAAATGCTTTTCCTTTCAGAAAAAAAAGTTTATACCAAATGCACATTTCATTAACACACGGTACCACTTGCTTGCAGGCCTGCCCAGCAATCCCTATGTTAAAACAGTGAGGTTTGAAATTGTACTAAATGCTGATCTCTACGCCAAGGAGGGGCAGAGACATGAGAGACTTGGCTATTTCCTCCGTTTTCCTCTATTCTTCAGCAGCCGCACTGCACCCTTCTGTGTGGTGCAACTTCATGCGCTGCTGATGCTATCTCTTGCTCTTCAAAGGAGTTTCTTATTAATCTGAAAGACCTAAAAGGAGCCAACACTTTCCAGTACAAGCAAAATTTAGCATCCTAAAAAATAAATTAAAAAAACCCCAAACAACAAAACAAAAAAACAAACCCAGCCAAAACCCAAAAAACAAAGCAAGAGTTAACACGTGATCATGTTTCATGCTAGAGACCAACAACAGGGCTCCTGGGTGCGGAGGGGGCTTCTTCCTGTTAAAGATAAACTAACCCAGTCTCCACATCCTGAGTGTTTGTTTGCACGCCATAAGAGTCACACAGAATACAAACCAGAGAGAAATCCAACTCCTTAATTTGCAATATATTTTTGTGGCACCTCAGCAGGATGGTTAATTATCCCAAACACATGACCTACACCTGCTGTTCATGCAATGAGCATCTTCTCTCTCGTACCCAGGTAGCAGACCCAGAACAACGTATACGACACTCAAAGACTCTGAAGATGAAACACAAGCCAGTTATCGATTAATCACTGCCTCCGGCTCCCTTTTTTCCCTATGTAACTGAAAGTAAATATTCATAGGTTAAACGGCACTGACTCAGACATACCCACCTATCCAATACCTTACTCATTAATAAGCATGATGTGGATTAAGACTGCACATTAGGGCTTCAAATATCCACTTCCTCCATCCCAAGGGCAAAGGGAACAACACAACAGAAGCGATAAGGAGCTATTTGTGAGGACCGTAGGGTGTTGTATTCCCAATATCCTGTGTCGGTGCAGCTGGTGTTATCATGGCTTTCCACACGGGTGAGCCGTGTGATCCCATCATCACAACACACATCTTCTTCTTGCGACTTCCACCCACAGCACACAGCGAGTGCCATAAGTTTACCTGGGTTCAAAGGATGACCAGATGAATTCAGAGCAGTAAAGAAGAAGAAATGACACTCAGGAAGCCTAAGCCATTAATCACTAAAGGCTCGAAGGGCTTATTGGGGAAGTGTGTTTATATGCCCCCTTAYGCTCCTCCCAAAAAAGGGGGAACATAACAGCAATGCCACCACAGGCACGGGCTGGTTTGGTATAACTCAAAATCTAACTGTACCTTTATCTCTCCCAATGATCAAAGTGCGATAAAAATGCTCCCAGTCCCTATTTTCAGGCACTGGCCTGTTAGACCTTGTTTTTATAACCTTGACCTCTGTGATGCGTATGAGAAACAAGAAAGGACGAAGACCAAAGTGCTTGCTGCTTAGCACAGGCTTTGTGCTCCAGGCCCAGGAGGCTTGGCTGTCCCACAGGGCGAGTGTATAATGCTTCCTGCGGGAAGCATCACTTGTGCTGCAGAAGCAAGAGGTACGATCACAGGATGCAAAATATGGCAAGGCACAAACACGGAAAATATTAGAGATTCTGTTACATTAAAAGTTACAAAACACCAGCGGTACCTTCGACTTCAGTGTGCTTGTTTAAAGATGGGACCTTTGATTCATTTATGGGTTTTCCCTTTGGTGCACACACTTACAGACTGGGCAGTCACTTCCTCTAGTCCAATTTATTCCTATAGGAATAAATAGCATTAAAAATGACAGCCTGCTCCTTCCACCAGGACCATTAAAACTCTGCTTCCTAGCACACACATCCCCCCAAAAATTCAGCATTTACTGAAATCCCAATTCGTGATATTTCTTACATGTACACTTTCTTACAAGCACCTGAATTTGTGTCTTTGACTACAATGCCAAGCACTAACTTGAACAGGGACCTGAAGGAACTTCATCCTGCCCCCACTGAAGCCAAGTCTCAGCAGCTTTGACCACAAAAGGCACTGTTCACCCCAGGCAGAAGCTGAAGCCTGTATTTTCCAGCACATTTCGAGTTCTGCTTAAGTGCAGCATCCGTCCACATCGGGTGAGGCTTGATGTGTATCAATTTCTAAAGTTCTTAGGGAGTCACGTACTTTAGAAGGATGAACATGCATAGATTTGATTTGCAGGTAAGTAGCAGATTTCGTTTCAACTCACTTCCTATTGATATGGTTAGTTTTAATGACCAAGGGTATGTCCACAGCCTATATATAGGCTTACGAGAGAAACCACTAGGAGTTCGCTCAATACTAAAAAAACCTAACAGTGTATTTACGCTGTAAATATACTATGCTGTAGCATACACAGAGCAGCAATTGCTAAATCAAGCCATGGCCAAATGCCTTTCCCCTGGCATTCAGCAAATATATTTTGGCCGACATTTACCGTGTTCACACTTGCATTTCTGTTCTTGACACCAGTCACAACGGAAAAGCTCCGTACATCTTTTCAAAACCCACACAGGAGACCACCACGCCATTCTGAACTCAGTATTGATCCTGCAAGTCCCTGTATGATCATAGAATAGACCAGGGGAATCCTGCTCGATACCCCCCGCTCTCAGTTATTCCTGGCAGATTATCCAAAGCCAGAAATAACCGGAGCTGTTTCTGCGCGAGCTCGGTGGGGTAGACGTGTGTATCAAACTGTGGACACCACCATCCTTCCCGTGCWCTCGGAAACTTGAGTCAAAGGAAGTGCCCATTTCTTTTTAAAGATCATTCTTAGCTGCTCCCGAAGGATGACATCACTTGGATATTATTGTGCTGCGCGCTACAATTTCCTAGAGTAAGAAGAGATTAGTTTCTTCCCCACCCACACCAGAAGAATATTCCCGCAAACCTTCCACTGACTGTTAAACATTGTATTTTGCAAAAATCACTGTCAGAGGTTTTACCCCTGCAATTACAGTTCATGAAAATGCAGTTCTGTAAGGAGTTTAAAATACCTAATAGGGAGTACAAAAGGGTAAAGGTAAATACTTGAGCTTTCTAAAGAGGTTGACTTGCCCTGTTCATTTATGCAGTACTGTTAGATTTGCTTGGTGATTGGCATTTGTGCAAAAATACAGTGCTCAAACACGCTCAGCTTCACACTGGGAGTTTACAAAACCTCAAGGCTTGAAGCGTTACTTTCTGTGTCTTCTGCAGCTCACAAGTAGCAAAAAGTAGCAAATGCAGCTTCAGACCTCAGAAAACCCATACTTAAACCAAAAGTAAACGGCCTTATTTTGCAAACTATCCTACCAGCACAATATAGACTATTCAGTCTACACCTTTTTAGCGTTTTCATCCAAATTTATTATCTTAGATTTAGACTGAGCACAATAAAAATGGAATAGCCTTGGAAAGTTTTTGAGAAGCCAGAGCTCTGAATTGTTTAGAAAGCCAAAGAGAAGTTGAAATTCAGTTTTACTGTAATGAAATCACTTCCATAGTGCAGTAACAATATTTGGAGGGGAGAGAAGAAAAAGCCTCTCTGCATCACCTATGCGAATCGCTGCCATTCGAAGTTTGCCGCAGCACCTCTCAAACGGGTGTGAGGGGGGACGAGCAATCCCTGAGTGCTGATGCTGTGCATCCAAGCAGCTGATGAGAAAGTCTTGCTGGATTATTAAAGAAGCATTGTCCTCAAGCCTAAAAGCTTTCATCAACTTGTTTCACAGGTCCTTTCTAAAATACTGYCCCAGTGTTTAACACCTCCGCCCCCCAATACAATCCCATAATTAAAAGTTCGYGGTTTCTGGGGGTGTTTGTTACTGGATTAGTTAAACAAAAAAAGGCCATTTACCTTCACAGGCTTCCTGTCCTTCTCAGGTGATAATCTTCTGTCGCTCTTCAGGCCACCCTTCTCGCTAAGAGAAGAATGGAACGCTTTATCTTGCGCGTTTGGTTTCGRTCTGGCTCAGATGGAGAGGTTTCTTCCAAAGCAAACACTCCTGCAACGGCACCAGGTATATATATAGACACACACCAGAGGAGGAGGAGAAAGAAATACAGCCCTTCTGTAGATATTCAGTTACATTAGGAAAGACGTAAGTAGGGGAGAATATGAGACAGAAATAAAGTCTTTATTTTTCTAAAACTACATGCACAACATTGACTCAGACACTAAAGCCAGGTTGAATGATCCAAGATAAATATTCCATGCATCCAATAATAGGGAGTTTCTCACACATTCCTGGCTTTTGCCAGAAGACGTGTTGTTTCTGCTCGGGAAAGACTGCCGTCCTGGCAGTTCACACACATTTTTGCGTGTCCAACTAAACTTCAGGAAAGCCACCTTCACTCACACACCTGAAGGCGTGTACGCAGATATGGAAGCACCTGCGGGTCCTTATGGGGAAAGCTCTCATACCATTTCTGGGAACTCGGCACCCTTGGGTGCCTCTCTGTAGTGCCCGTACACCACTGCATGCAGCACGGGGAACGGGCAGGAGGTCTGTAGCCCTGCAAGCACAGGCAATCTCTGTGATCACAGAGACATGGTGGGATAAATCACACAACTGGATGAGCATCTGGATGCTCATAGGCTCTTTAGGAAGGACAGGATGGGTGCTCATGGGGGACTTTCACCACCTTGATATCTGCTGGAGGGACAACAYAGCATGGCAGAAGCAATCGAGGAGGTTTCTGGAGTGCACTGATGATAATGACATTTTCTTAACACAGGTGATCAAGGAGCCAACAAGGAGAGGTGCACTGCTGGACCTCATACTTACAAACAAGAAAAAAAATGGTCAGGGATGCAAAGGTCGCAGCAGCCTTGGCTGCAGTGACCATGAGATGGTGGAGTTCAGGACCCTGAGAGGAGGGAGCTTAGAAAAAAGCTGTATCACAGCCTTGGACTTCAGGAGAGCAGACTTCAGCATCTTCAGGGATGTGCTTGAAGAATCCCGTGGGATACAGCCTTGGAGAGAAGAAGGGTCCAGAAGAGCTGGTTGATATTAAAGGGTCACCTCCTCCAAGCTGAAGAATGGTCCATCCCAACAAGCAGGTAATGAAGCTGAGGTGGCAGGAGGCCTACAGGGAGAAGCAAGGAGCTCCTGACCAAACCCAAGTGCAAACAAAGTGCAGCAGCAGGGGCAGGTGACCCAGGAGGAATCCAGGAACATTGTCTGATCATGCAGGGATGGGGTTAAGAGAGCCAAAGTCCATCTGGAGTTGAATCTGGCAAGGGATGTGAAGGGCAACTGTAAGACCAACCTTCAGGAATCACTGGCCCCTGAGACTACAAGGGAAGCTCAGAGCAAGGAAGACTTGCCCTCTGTGGAAGAGGATCAGGTTAGGGAACAGTAAACAGACTGGACATACACGCCTCCATGGGACTGGACAGGATGGACCCATGAGTGCTGAGGGAGCTAGCTGATGTCATTGCGAGGCCACACTCAATTATCTTTGAATAGTCATGCCAACTGGGAGAGGTTCCTGATGACTGGAGGAAAGCAAATGTCACCCCTGTCTTCAAGAAGGGCAAGGAAATGGATCTGGGGAACTACAGGCCAGTCAGCCTCACTTTGTCCCTGGGAAAGAACAGCTAATTCTGGAAACCGTTTCCAGTCACATGAAGGACGAGAGGGTGATCAGGAGTAGTCAGCATGGATTTATGAAGGAGAAAAATCACGCTTCACCAGCCTGACMTCCTCCTATGATGAAACAACTGGCTTGGTGGATGAAGGGAGTGCAGAGGATGTCTGTCTTGACTTTAGTAAGACTTTCAACACCGTCTCCTATAACACCCTCAGACAAGCTGGCAAAGTATGGACTAGACAAGTGGGCAGGGAGGTGGACTGAAAACTGGCTGAATGGCCAGGCTCAGAGGGTTGTGATCAGTGGCACAAAGTCCAGTTGGAGACCAGATACTAGTGGTCTACCCATGGGTTGATACGAGAGCCAATATTGTTTAACCTCTTCATTAATGATCTGGATGATGTGCAGTGTCCCCTCAGCAAGTTTGCTGATGATACAAAACTAGGAGGAGTGGCCAATACACCGGATGGTCACATTGCCACTTGGATGAACTTTGACAGGCTGGAGCAAAGGGCAGACAGGAACCTCATGGTGTTCAAATAAAGGAAAGGCAAAGTCCTTCACCTGAGGAAGAATGACCCCAAGCACCAGTACAGGCTGGGGGCTGACGGACTATAAAGCAGCTTTGCAAAGAAGGACCTGTGGTTCTGGACGACAACAAGCTACCATGAGCCAGCAATGCACCCTCACAGCAAAGGCAGCCCCCAGCATCCTGGGCTGCATTAGGAGGAGTGTTGCCAGCAGGTCAAGGGAGGTGATCCTTCCCCTCTGCTTAGCACTGGTGAGACCACACCTGGAGTGCTGGGTCCAGTTCTGAGCTCCCCAGTGCAAGAGAGACATGGACATACTGGAGAGAGTCTGGCAAAGGGCCACTAAGATGACTAAGGGACTGGAGCATCTCTCCTATGAGGAAAGGCTGAGAGAGCTGGGAGAAGATAAGGCTCAGGGGGGATTTTAATCAACATATACAAATGCCTGAAGGGAGGGTGCAAAGAGGAAGGAGCCAGGTTCTTCTCAGTGGTGCCCAGTGACAGAGAAGATGGCACAAACTGAAACACATCAGACCATAAGAAAAAACTGTTTTACTGTGAGGGTGGTTGAACACTGCACCAGGTTGCCCAGAGAGGTTTTGGAGCCTCCATCCTTGGAGATACTCAAAACCCGACTGGACATAGTCCTGGGCAACCAGCTCTAGGTGACCCTGCTTGACGAGGGCAGGTTGGACAAGATGACCTCCAGAGGTCCCCGCCAACCTCAACCAGCCTGTGATTCTGCGATCATTTTGCCAGTTCATTTGTGCACCCAAGATATCATTTATGATAAAGATAAACACAAGTATTCAGAAGAAGCATCCCAGTCCTGTCTATGGTACCACCCATGGCAGAAACCCACAGTGTCACTGTGTTGACAGATCACACACCAGCTCAGCAGGAGACAACTAAAATGTGCTGTATCTCACTCGAGGTTGAGATTCAGTTTCCAGTACTTGCTAGCTCACCTTTGCTATGGTTTGGCTCAAACACTGCTTTCTCAATGTGACACAGGGGTCAGAGACTGGGAGCATTAACAGACCAGTCAGGAGGTATTTCATCAGATTGCCTGGTATCATCAGATTCCTTAAATGTCTCTTACAGTCTCCATCTCCCTCAAGTTTTGCTCCCCCCCCCCTTTTTTTTTTTAACATCACCTTTTTGATGAATGCTTTAAAAAAATCCTCAGCTCCACAAATGCTCTGTATCACCTCTAAAAACCAGAGGATGATTCTCCTCTTTTATAACAAAGCAAGAAGAGTCAGACACGGATACCCTCTAGGTTTCCTAGCTAAAATCTTCATTGACTTGGCAAATATCTACTTCTTGCTGGTGTAAGAAAACAGAAGTCCTAAAGATTTTGATTTTAGCCAAGAGATTAATTAAAAGTCGTAATTTCTTTAAATCTCCAACATTCCCTGTTCCCACAGCTGAAGGTGGTCTGGCAAAAAGAGGCCAGTGGGGGTCATCAGTAATGGAGAGAAGTACAAACCTGATCCTATGTACTAAGATTTCACCCTAAAAAGAAGTTCAGGAACAGGGAAGTCTCCACAGGGAATTCAGGTTTTTGTACAAAAGCTCAAGATAAAACATGTTTCTATCCAACCGTTAGCGCATTTGTCTTGACTGGTTCTCAGTTTAGCACACCTCCTCCTCCTTTTCCTCTCTTTGCAAATAGAGCGAGCACGCTGGGGGCTGCGCGGGGAGGAGGAGAGCACAGCTAAGATCTACCATGACAGCTGTCACCTTTGTGGCCAGAGCACTTGCGGTCTCTTCCCCCAGCAAAAGAGAACACTACACTTTTTAAACTGACTTGCTGCACGTGTTTGTTCACAGGGATTTAAAGGCCATCCACAATTCTGGCTTCTTGCCATGGGTATTTTTCAACGTTAGCCTTGCGTCATCAAGTCCAGTGCTGAGACCCACAGAGAGACCCAAGTTGCAAAGGACTTCTGGGGGTTGGCTAGCTCTGAAGCTCTAAGCAATACCACATTTCATACTGGAAACTAGGGAACGTTTTTAGGGACTGTTCCCTTTGTAGCTGCCAAGCTAGATTTTAGTATAATGCAACAGATGCACAAAGAGACAGCCCTGAAACAATATAAATTCACTGCACTGATCTCCTGGTCTTAACGAGGGCTCAGATTCTCAGCTCACCTGAAGTTTCGTCTTTAAAAATCCCGCAGCTGTGAACATGAAAATTAGACCAGCATCTCAAAACATCAAAGCAATTCATCCTATGAGGCTAAGGAGTCAGTTTCTTTACACTTGCAGCACTCTTAGCACACAAGAAACCCCATTTATATGGTACTTTTCTCTTGGGCAGTATAAGCTACTGTTTCGCACTGAATTAAAACCGATAAAGCAGAACCAACTAAACACACAGAAATAACTACAGAATCCTCTCCAGACTTGCAAGGGAAAAGAGAGGCTGCTAATTACAGCCTAACTCATCTCCTCACTGCCATAAAAGCATCAGCAACTCTGCCTTTATAATGTGCATCAGCACCAGCGTTTTGTTAAATTGGGGATTTTGGTTCTCAGGAAAGGAGCTGGAGTGGCAGCACCCCCAAACTCCATCTCCCCTGCAAAAGAGTGAACTGCTCTTGGTTACTCCCAGTCAATTAATCTGCTGCTTGCGGCCACCACCACTAGGAAGCCATCCAATTTAGGCTGTAGGCAATGGGAAGAAGCCTCAGAGACGGACTGCTATTTATATGTAGTACTGCCATGAGCTGCTTTCATGAACAGAGGTATATTTTCTTGCCTGAAGGCTGGTAACACCGAGCCTCTACATTTGTGTTTCATCTTTTTGATACCCTTGGCACTCCATTTAGGTAAAGAGTAGCTCAGATTATTTCTAAGGAGTACCGTGCAGGTTTCAGGGCTATTTACTGATTAAAGCAGACACTTGGGTCCAGCCGGAAAGGTTGTACATGCTAACCTGCTTGCAAAGCCAGTTGCCTTCCACAGTAATAGAGCAGCTCCYCTACGAGAGTCACATTCAAGCCCTGAGACGCCAGCAGACTGCATCTGGCATTCAGACACAGCAGCTGCTCTGCAAAACAAACAGGGATACTGGGATCTCCAGCACATTACCGCTTCGTTAGAGCCACCCATCAAAGCAGCCTCTGCTGTTGCTGCTAGCAGAATAACAAACATTTTGCTGAAGTTTCAGTGGTATCATGGGTGTTAGAGGAAAAAAAAAAAACCAAAACCATCGGCATGCACACACACACACACATATGGAGCGGGGTATATATGGAAACAGTATAGCAGTCAAGAGGAAGCCAGGACTCCATCCTGCCCCAAAGAGGCAGATATGTGATATCCAGGCTCCAGCTGGGGCAGCTACAACCTGTCCCCCGACATGTATTTTCTGAGTGGTCCCAAATCAGAAAAGTGTCAACTCATGCCCAGGGAACATCCTTATACCAACACGAGTGCATGAATGACGAACAACATAAAAACAACATAGCACAGCCAACCTTTTCATTACAGACTCACCCAACAGGAACCTTGCTATAGTTTTGGATCGTTCATCTAGTGACAAAAATAAATGTGTTACTTCCTTAAATACAGCCTGCAACAGGAGAGCATGACTAAGACGGACACAGTAGCTTTTTCTCCTGGGTAAGAAAGGCTACAGGACTTTCTGTGATCAATGATGTTATAAACTCGAGAAGATTTCAGCAGAAAAGACCTACATTTTTTATGAATTGCTTGCAACATCAAGATGTTCACCATAAGCCTCTGTCAGTCACTGCACTGCTTAGCTGCTCTTGCTGCTAAGAGCGTGACTATTTGTTAATACAGCAGAAGACCGTATTTGCTACACCATTAAGTAAAGGAAAATTCAAGTTTCCACAGCCATCATGTATCTCTAAAATAAAACAGTAAAAAAGGAGCAAAAACCTAACAAGATCTGCTGCACTCCCCAGTGCCATGCTGAGGAGCTGTGCTTACTCAGTTTGTCTCCAGCATCCAAAAATGGACCACGGCTTTCCAGGGCTTTCAGTGCTAAATGAAAGCTGACTGTAGAAAATTCACTGGTAAATGTTTATTAGTGGTTGCCATTCTAATTTTAACCTCTGGACATTTTTAGGGCCAATAAAAAAATGACCAAACCCCAAGAGACCAAATAATCCACGTAGGGATTCTCTCCTGCCTGTGCTATTTCAAAAGTCATTCTGAGATTCAGKGATATATATTTTTTTTTTTAAATCACTGTTTTGTTTTTTTTTTAATCACAACTTCTTGTACTGGAAGCATTAAATTACACCACAACGTCGGACCGGACTGTGCAAGAAAGCAAGCCTCTTAGAAAGGAAGGAGACATGGATCTCTATGGGAAATAACAGTTTCCAATACAAATACTTCACCATAGTGAGGAGCAGAAACCCCTGTTTCTTTGCCTTTCCATGTTTGGGTTTGGGACTTCAGGAATACAGAGGACTACTCCACGCCAATACACTCTGTATGAGCTTTTCTCCAGGCTCGTACAGGCTCTGTCAGTACCTGCAGAGCTGTTTCATCCATCCAAACTCTCCAGAAGTGTTCAAAAAACTTCTCCTCAAGCCTTAATTGCATCTTCATGCATCAAAATCAGATACACTATCGCGGTTCAACAGTAATTTTCCTGCCCAGGCCCACTCCTTCCACTTCTACCAGCAGAACAGACCATAAAAACCTTAACAGAGGCAACTGCTCAAGCCCTACCCTGTGCAGACCAGACCGGCCAATGTTCATAGGAGCAGCTTCAGGACAGACTCTTTGTGCAGCTGGTATTACCTGCAGATGCTCATCACGGTGGTACGTGAGGTCACACCGTGGACTACAACTAGTCCCAGATCTCGAGGTAGAAGCACAGATGCAGACCTACTGGACAGCAGATGTGTTCTTCTTTATTTTCCTTCCCATAAAGGTAATCCCTTAGGTGCAACCCAGACACCCTAGGGCTGCGTTTTGGAGGCCAAAAGAAAAAAAAAAAAAAAANAGGTGCAACCCAGACACCCTAGGGCTGCGTTTTGAAGAAACAAAAAAAAAAAAAAAAAAAAAAAGAGAAAAAAACCCCACAAACCCACAAACCAACAACAAAATTGGCCTGTCCCTGGGGCAAGCAGCTGCCTGCAAGGATACGCTTCACTTGCGGATAGCACCATGCTGTTGCCAAAAGGCTTTCCCCAGTAATTCTGACCACGCCAGCACCTACCTTTATTCCTTGGCCAACCACGTCCAAAAAAAGCAGTGATAAGCAGTATTCCTGGGTCTCACAACTCTGGCACTCTTGGCTGTACTATAGCCTACAGTCTTCCCTTCTTCCAAATTATCATCAGTCCAAGTAACACGTCCTTAATTTAGCTTCCCTCTCCAGCCCTACAAGCTCACCACAGACTGATGAAGTCCCATAAGCTGAATGATGCGTCTTTCTATACTTTCTGAAGTTAACAGACTCTCCAATTTGAGCCAGATATGCTGCCTGTTATACTAGCTGCTACTTGTTTTGTTCTACCTGCTACGTGAACAGGCACTTCCTTGCAAAATAAAAGCTAAATTCCCCTATTGCAAGTCTGCAGGGTGCGCATGAAGGCAAAGCGACGGCAGATGATGCCCATGCAAGGGCTTGCCTTTCCCCTTGACCTACAGCTCAGAAAAGGGACTGTTCTCTGGGGAAATCATCCCTGCCTGTCTGGGTCCAAAGAAGTCCTCTCCTCATCTCACTACTCCAAAAGGTGACTGGCAGCCCTCTGCCTTTCTGATCCTACACCATCTCTTCCCTGGCTACCTTCAAGGCCCTGAACAGTACACAGGGACAGTATAAGAAGTATGGGAGCCTACAGATCCTTATGGGATCTCTACACAGCCATTTTGTAGCTAGACTCAACTACAGTGACAACACAGACATACTCAGAGGCGGGTCTACGGGACCAGCCGACAGGATACAGTGGTACCTGTGACTTGGGCACCTCGAAACCCAAAGGCACCGCTCACTGTTCCCAATTTTACAGCTGCTCCCAGCGCCCACAGTGGCACTACCATAGGAAACCACCTCACAAGATGCTAATGCTGGGGCTGACAGAGCTGACCCCTCTGCTCTGGGTGTTTCCCTCTGACACAGTATTTCCTAAACAACGGAAGAGACCATGGCAATTCTCCCTGGAGAGAGGATGTTAGCACAGGCTGAGCACAGTACCTAGAGACCTCATTTCCTATCTGTGCTGGTGTAAGACCTTGTCTTCCCTCTGTGTCAGAGCTGTAGTTTGGTTACTGAGGACACAATTTGGTATGTTTTGAGGGTTTCCCCCCACCCCCTTGTGTTGTTTTTTTTTTAAACCATAAACCTATAAACCCATAGCTCCAAAAATAAAAAGCTACGGCAGACAAAGACCTTCACAACACAGCAAAAACTTAAGTACATCATCAATACAAAAGCACTTTCTCACCCAGTAATTCAAAACCTCAACAGTACCAATGAAGCGCAATAATAAAAATCTTTAAATGAGCCTAGGTTGTTAGACACAACACCAGTTAGAAGTTACCTACGTGACAAGTTACAGCTATTTGTTGGGGGAAAAAAGTGCCACCTGCTCACAACATTTCAGATTCAGTTCCTCACTTAAATTCAAGATGCCTGTATTAATTGAATTTGCTACCTATCACAAGTCCTCCTCTCCCCAGCTTCAACTTTTCTAACTATCGCTGCAACCTCTGGTTTCCTCAGGTGAGCACCTTGTTTCCGTACAACAGGTCTAACACTTTTTAGCAGTGGCATATTAGTATTTTGCATAAGATAATCTAGAGGAAATAGCTTATTGTTAACCATTTCAAGATAGACTAAGGGTCAGCAGCGTAGTGTGTAAAATCAATTGCAGGCTGATAAGCGTGAGCAGCAGGAAATACCGGAGGTGAAAGGCACAGACGAGTCAGGCTTTCATTGGGAAAAAGAAGCAGCTCGACTTGCAAGGTCGCCRATAGTTTTTAATCTTATCTAGATGAAGGTATAATCCAATTATCTTATCTACCTATTAAATATTCCACACTTATTTAAAATTATTAAAATGGCAAACATCTGGTTACAGGGTAGCCATCCTCTGACATCGAACCCACGTCCACACAAATATTCCCATATTCAAAGGATGTTAACCCATCTGCCTCTGAACATAGGTACGATTTTCTGTCCTCAAAGGCAAACTTGCTATTGTTTGTTTTAATAATATTTAATTGTGGACTTTAAATTCCTAACCTTTCTTTTGACACTTGTTTTTGTTTCCAACACAGTCMCCAGCTGCATACAGTTCATATTATTTACATTACAGCAGCTTTCCACATCATACTTGTATTACACTGCTCTATTTCTTCAGCACACTGCAAGCTCAGATCTTTTTCTTTAGCACAATTCCTTCTCCCCTACTGCCACGAAAGCCTGGCCTGTTTGGAAAGGGCTCCTGAACTCCCTCTGCGTCCAGCCAGCATTTGCAAGGTCAACACTATTATCCAAACGAGAGAACAAGAAACGCACCAAAAAGCATATAGACTATTTTTTGGTACTGACTGGGCTAAAAATCTACCCCCAGCAGGTACTACTGAACAAATCCTTATTTTCACCTTTTTTGTTAGAAGTCTTTTGTAAATGCAGGAGTTTGCTCAGGAGATAYGCTCACAGACATGCACTCTCAAAACAAAATAGTCTCACACACGCTGTCACCCTCAGAAAGGTATAGCATTTCTTTATACCGCTAAGCCAAAGCTACTGCAATCAGTAACTAAAAGACAGGCCAAGTGCTTTTTCTGCCTAAGCAATTTATGCTTAAATCATCATAATTATGCAGAAAATGCAGGGGAAAAAGTCAAGTATGACTTAATAAACTCTTGCCAATTCCTGCTGTAAACAGGCTTGCTTTTTTCCTGCAATTACAGAAGAGGGATTTTTTTTCCCCACTGCTTTCAGTTGCCACAAGCAGCCTATTGTTTGGATTTAACCATGCAGCACTCCTGATGCAAACACACAGCTCACATTAGCACCCCGAACTGCACGTAACTAAAAATTGAACAGAAGGCAATGCAATCCCATTACAATTAGAACAGTGCTTTATACTAAATACCTGTTCGGAGCAAACAGAGAGACATACGCTGCTTTGGCACAGCTACAGAGACGACAGAGCCCATGCATACCAGAGAAGTCTTGCAATACTTCCACATATCCAGGTGCCTGTATGGATGTTGCATATCAGATGACAGCTTAGCAGCCTGTTAAGAGCTAACATCATGCAGAGCAATTGCCTCAAATCCAGGAAGCCAAAAATTGCTCAAAACTACATCTCCATGCCTCCCCGCACAGAAACACCACGGTCGCATCCGCTCTCATTCAAAAACTGATTCAAAAATCAGTTGGACACACCAAAATGAGTCATCTCTGTGCACTGGTAGCGTAACTCTGAAAACTCCAGCTCTGTCCCTCCGCTAAGGCAACTGAAATGCTGTAAGCTCACTCGTAGCTGTGGCAACACCAAATGCAAATCCTGCCACACTGCAAAACTCCACCACAGTTTCCTCCAGCACATGTGAACTACATGCCAGCAAAACCACCCTTTTTTCCTGTCCCCCCCCAAGAATAAATTAGGTTTCTGAAAGCTGTTCCCTCCCCTAAAGCAAAAATCAAATCAGCAGGGCAAAGTTTATCCAGACTTACATTGCTTTAGCAGGATTTGTACTAGCTGTGCTTGAAGGCACTTAGAAAAAGGGCCCAGAAGAGTTTGGAAATAGCGTGCAAGAAGAGGTTCAAGGTCTCTCATGTACAACCGCAAAGACTATACCCACTGTTTAAATTAGGTGAGGAGCTATTGTATTTGCAGCCACGAGCTTCAGGCTGACCAAATCATACCACTACTGCTTTAACACAATAAAGTTAGCAGTGGATATTTAGGCATAGAAGAGAAAATGGGTTTAAGTGACACATTTTGAAAAAATAATCAGGTTTCTAAAGAATATCAGCATATCTGAATGCAAAGATATGCTCTCCCAAGAGCTCTTCTCAGGAGATGTGTCAGATATTTCCAATTAAGATGCAGTCAGTAACTGCATATAACAATCAAAGGTTAAAAAACAACTGATGCAGGGGAAAAAAAAAAGAAAGGAAGAAAAAAAAGAACGCATCATCTAACAAGTTTCCAGGAGCAAAGCCTGTGTGAACTGTAAGACCTGAATTGCAAATTTAGCTTGGGTGAGAATTTTACCTCTGAGCCCAACAGATTCTTGCAGGATACCTACTTGTGGTTTGCAAAAACTTCTCAGACAAGCTTCAATATTCTGAATGGCAAAGAAAGAGTAAAAGCCCCAACCGATGCTCCCTGCATGTTGCGAAATTAGGGTGGGGAGCTTCTAGTTTTCTGGGTTTGGTGGGGGTGTTGGTTTTGTTCTGGAGTGGGGGTTGGTTTTGTGTGTTTTGTTGTGTTGTTTTTTGGGTTTTTTGGGTTGTTTTTTTAAAGGACAGTTTGGGTTACTATGTGCAAATAGATTTAAAGAATAAAAACACTTCATCCTAACCTTCACCTATTTGTGAGCAAAGCAAATCTAATCCTACCTTCAGGTTATTCTATCTGGAAGCAAAGCAAACCAGCTAAAAACGAAGGAAAGGGAGAGTTACCATGGGATACCAAGATGCGTCACTTCTCTTGGCGCCACGTGACAACTCAGCCATGAGTGAAGAAATCAGCAGATGGGATAGGAAAAAAAAAAAAAAAAGTAAGAAGGTCTCTAGATTATAGCAAAGTTTAGGCTTTTAAATCCAACTTGCTAACTGCTTATGGCTACGGAAATACAGGCAAACAATATTTATCTATAAACCGAACTATCTGCCTATAAATCTATTGTCACGGTGCAATAAATATATCCTTTCCCTTCCAACAGTCATCATCTACACTTTTTCTGTTCCTTACAGCAGATTTAGTCCAAGCATGTTCAGAAATACTGCCCTCCCTGTCTTCAGTAAGAACTATCACTTGCCCTTCAGAGGCAGCAAAGCACGTCAGTGGTTTCCACCTTGCTCATAAATACAGAAGCAGCCATTTCACAGCAATAGACATGAGCAGTCAGAGTTCAAGAGAGACCAGAAGAGGAATAAATCACTTTGAGTTTACTCTCGAAGTTATCACACAGGTCACCAAATCCACGCCTTGGGATGGAGCCCACTGAACCAAGACTCTCTTTTAATTTTCAAGGTATCGCTGTTCAGCAGCACGCTGCTGCAAAGCTGCCGTGTGCGTGCGCAGGCGTGAGCTGACCCCACCACACGCTTACCTATACATACTTTGATTTTCACCCCACTCAGTCCAGTATAAATTTTTAAACATCTCCTGCTCCGAGTCTTTCTCCTCTACACAAAATCAGAGTGGTTCAATGTTTGACTTTTTTTCCCCCCCGCAACTTTTACAGCTGGCA
This sequence comes from Phoebastria nigripes, assembly GCA_035582835.1. Lineage (NCBI taxonomy): Eukaryota > Metazoa > Chordata > Aves > Procellariiformes > Diomedeidae > Phoebastria > Phoebastria nigripes. Next base: position 252,305 of record JAYKAV010002981.1, read on the forward strand.
ATTTCTTTCTAGCATGTCAAAACAGCTCTGATTCAAAGGACATTATTCCACCTCCATCCTCCTCCACCTCCCAAAGCCTCCTAACACCCACACGCTGCCGAGCACCAAAATCTCCAGGGAAATTTGGTCCTTTCATACACCAGCCAAGCAAACCACCTCTCTGTAGTAAAAAGCAACGTACAGCGTAAGAAACCTTCACCCTCCAAGCCGCCCCRGTGACTTCCATGGTGCAATCCCAGAGTTTCAGCTCTACCCAAACATTACGTCACGCTGAAAATYGACCTTGCAGGGAAATACTGAAGCCCGTCTGTCTCCCATGCATCACGGTAACCTGATCGTTACCCCAGGCACCAGCTGGCAAGCTGCCACTCCAACCTACCCAGCTATTAGCACCCTCCTATTAGCTCCAGACTGCAAAACTTTGGTAAAGTAACMCAGCAAATTATCCAAGACAACTGCTGCTATAATGTGCTCTTAAACACCAACTCTTTAATCACCTGAATCATTTGCTACTATGTGCCTGTTTCCCATTAGCTACCAAAAATATGAAATAATACAGAAGCCAAGAAATCCCACATTTAATCTGCTACTCCAACTTGTAGCCCCTGAGTTAGCACACATCTATATGACACGACATTTGAAAACAGCTAAGCATTATTTATTACCTACTTACAAAATGAAGTTTCACATTTCTGCAACAAGTTTACCACAGATGGTGTTACCTTCTTCAAAACACTGCTTTAATAACCATTCCCTGAGCCAGGAGATACTGTCTTTAATAGCCATGGCTAGGTTTTAYCCAGCCTCCTTTGAACCTTTAACCTTTCAGCAACACCCTGCAGCAGGGAATACCGCAGCATAACTGTGCACCACCGAAAGAAAAACTTTCGCTTGTTTTAAGCTTGTGCTTCCTTGTTCTATTTGACACTATTTATTTGAACGGGGAGGGCCTGSGTACAGTCATCCTCTGCTCACGCTTTGCATAACATTCCTCTTTTCACTTCTTCCGCTCGCAATCATTTCTTCTCCACGATGAAGAGTCAAAGTTTATTTACCTCCTTTTATACAACAGCTGCTCCGTGCCTTTGATTACCTGCATCATCCCTTGCTGAACCTTTTTCTCTTTGGAGATGGAGGACCAGCTGGCATTCAAGACACAGGGGAATCACGGAGAAAGAGTTGGGTTTGGTTTTGG
>JAYKAV010002981.1:254409-275332 GCA_035582835.1 Phoebastria nigripes
CACACACACACTTTGGTAACATGTATTTATTATTTCCTGATGCAGTACCAGCAAAATGACCTCTATTGAGGCGCACAGAAAAAAAACCCTTCTTTTTTATTAGTAACCAATTGCTGCTTTACAGCTTCATTGACCTTGTACCACATACCAGATTCCTTACCTCATCTATGCTCAACACATGCTCGTTTCCTCTTTTCATGTGGAAAGAGTGCCCAACACTTTTCTGTGTCATTAATAATCACAGTACACCAAGGGGTAGAGCTGTATCCTGAAATTCCTGCCCGGTAGGTAGCTTTTTTTCCCAGTTTTCAGCACCTCAAATTCCTCCCAACACAGGATAACAATACAGGTTTGCTTTGAAGTGTCCATTTTCACTCCATCCCAAATTACCACAGAGAAGCAGATACTGACTGAATAGAAGAATTTTCCAGCTAAAACTAAAGAATCGGTGCAGAAACTTTAAAAAAAAAAAAATATCCTTAGATGGGCATTTTACTGACAAACAATGGGATTACAAATGCACAGAGAAAGAACTTCAGATTTAGCATGACTTTTGCAGGGTGCACCTTGCACAAGCAAGAAGCAGCAGGATGCAGATKAAAATTTGCTGGTTATGTAAGTTCACTTAAAGAAACGATCTTCTAAGTCTTTAGACTTACCCCTCACAAGGCTGTGGGGTAAAAATAACGCTCTTCTTTGGGACAACCTGCCAGGTACTCCTACTGCACAGTTTTGGATGCTGGTTGGAATAGACAGGAAGGATGAATTAATTTTCCTTGTGATGATAACTGGGCTTTCACTCAAGTGAGCATCCAGCACCCCACCTTGAGAAGAAAAAGAATCAACAGGTCCAGGAACAGACTTTCTTGGTTACTCCACCTGGAATTTCAGGTTTCAAAAGAGTTCTCGCTTGTAAAATTCAAATTATATGAATGTGGTCTGTGAAACAGCACTCCTTTGCTGGAGGCTACTCCTCAGGCATTCAGGTTGTTGGATGCTCTGTTCCCTTCTTTTTTCCAGAAAGGGAAAAACCTTTTTTCCACTCCTTTCTAGACCATTTCTCCACCCAATTTTCACACTGTACAGGGACACCCTCCTGCCCACCCAGTATGCACTCCTAAACAGAGACACATGCCCACTGGCATGAGATTTTGACACGTAGATACAACAAGGTATCAAATCTTGCAATAGGTGACTAACCTTGTCCAACTGTTCACCAAATGGATCGCTATCCTGAAAGGTCTYGGCTGTTTCACTGATACCTAACATATATCTTTTGGCACAAGCGTTCGTGCTGCCTCTTTCTGAACYGTAACATTTCGGCTGTCAGCATCATCTTCCTCCAATGCCCGCTTCTCATCCAGGTCAAATCAAGCCAAACGAAGGCGAGGGATAGGAAAAGAGTAATAAAACAGTTTGCCAAGGTGGGTATTAAGTGATGTGCAATTGTCCTCCAAAGTGACAGACAGAAAAGCCATGGATGGCAGGGTGTTACCGCATTGTCACTCACCCTCCACTCCCCCTTGAAACTCCCTTATCCTGAATTCCTCCTGTGCACTCTTTCTGTTCCAAGCTCAGCTCGACTCACATTTTCATCTCAGCCTCTGGGCCTCCCGGCTGCCATTGCAGAGACTCAAGACRACGACTGAAAATCCAGTAAAACTATACCATGCTTGTTTTCCCCCTCCAGAGGAAGACAAATTTGCAGAAAACTGACCGTTGTGCTAGAAACTGCAGAGAGGAGCTCCCTTTCCTTACCTTAACCCTGACACATACGGTGCATAATGTACAGGAGCAACAGGCTGACAGCTCGGTCCCGGGCCAGCAGCGGTACCCCGCGCCATGCTCAGAGGGAGGCACTTCTCATGAAACACCGTTTTTAGGACAACCGTACACCACRCCAAACTACACAGCACCCAAACCACGCTGATTTAAGACTGCTCAATTCACAGTGCTGCAGGTATCACATCATCATAAGACATTCAACACCAGAGCTCTTGAATTAACAAGTTGCAACAGCAATCCAAGTGATCTGCGTTTGGTTTCCCTGGAAGTTTAAGATAACAACCCCAGAAATCATTAATTTAAGAGCTAAAGTTTTGATTTGGGTCTGGACTAGTAGTTAGCAATACTCATTGCACAGGGGAAAGAAGCTCAGAATAAAGTTTCCTAATTAAGGCACTGCTTTACAGTGGAGAAATACAAATAATGACTATCTGCTGTTGCCCCCTTGACTTTTGGCTAGGCAATTCTGTGTGCAAACAGTGGTGCGTTTGAGTTGTGAAGCTGAGTACACAACATATTTCCCCCTACACACAGAAATTAGCTCACTTTCATACTGGCTGCTTCAGCTGCATAAATAAGAGCTAAAATACTGCCTTATATATATTCTGTAAAACTAAATCCTACAGAATGTAGCCAAGTAAGAGTCACAAAATTTTTAAGCTCTTTATCCTTGTGGTATACCCCTTTATTTCATARTTTTAACATAGCATCCACCATAGATAACATTAAAATTTGACGAGGGAGACATCTATTCATTATAAAACCTTTCTCAACAGAATGCTTTGGGAAAATCTTGAGGGGGGTGGGCATGAAATTGGTGTATTTTCATGCACCACCTGCAATTTCGTGATTATAATGTTTGTGATTAAGTATCTTAGGACACTGCGTGCAACTATTGCTCTAAAACCAGAGCAAGTCAATGCACTTAAAGAATCCGGCCTCGGCTCAATGATGTTACCACCTTGCTAACAAATCTGACACCTAACCGGTAAGTGGTGCTTCAGAGCTAGCAGTGATTTAAGGACAGAGCTGTCCTGCTTCGATAGACCTGCCCATAGCATTAGTCCTTACGGGTTATGAACAGAGAGCTCACACGTTGGCTTTGAGCAAGCTGACATCCTCACAAAGCACAAACACAACCTTGTGCTGAATATTACTGGAGTATAAGAAAAATCATTTAGAGAAATAGCAGCTACAACATAGCTACTTGCCTTATCTCCTTTGTAAAGAGCTTTTAAACTGCCAGGTACGGCTATGATTAAGGAGCAGCTGGAGATGAGAAGAGACATCCTCATAACTGCTGACAGGTAAGTTTATTTGAGCTTCAGCACAAGCATTTAAAGATGAAAGAGCACAACAAGGATGCTCAAAGACAACTGACAGCTTGAGGAATACACACCAGTTTTCAAATAATTTCTGTGATGTAGGGTAATGTTTATGATCACAGCATTCACTGGGAATTAGATCATCCGTTTAGCAGAAAGTTTGCCAGATCAACTGTCTGGGGACTTTAAACAGGATCAGCAAAAACCGTAGAGCATTGCAAAACTGGAGTCAGCGCCTTTGCATTCTTGGTATTCAGCTGCCTTCCCAGAGAAACTTCACAAAAAACTAAAACACAGGGAAAAAACAAAACAAAACATCAAGAGGAAGAGCAAGTCAAGTGCTACAATTGATTTCAGGAGAGACGCATGCTGTCCGTGTTGACTGCTATGCCCAGACCTGTTAGTCTACCTCCGCCTTGTCTACAGTGCTCGATTTTGCATCTGCTGCTGGCTCATTTAAATGCTTTTCATGCAAGATTATTATTTTTGGAGCAGACAGAGTTTGACAAACCAGTACTATGGCAGGGCGGTTATGCTGTTAGACATAGACCATCCAAGTCTTTGGCAGGGGGCAGACACAAGTAGCTGCATCGGGCTGAGAAGGGCATCAGTCTAATTTGGATCAGCGACAACATTCACGAAACATCTGAAGCAACCTTGTAAGCACAGTTAACACATCCTAATAATAAAAACAGCATTTGTGCAAAGCGTGTTCCTTACCTTTTCTGCCACTCGCCTTTCAAGATGTGCCGTATAGCTCAGGGAGCTCCCAAGGCTATATTTACTCGAGATTTCCAAGAAACTATTAGTAAAGCTTGGGGAATTTAGTGATGCGTCAATGTCTGGAGATGACTGCAATGAAGCTCCACAATGCAGAAAAGGGCAGGGAGGAACCTAAAGGTAGGAGCATGCTCTAGACAAGATGATATTTAAGTCTGCCTAGATGTAGCTTGGACACACGCATGATTTGAACAGTCGGGACAGTCACAGAGGGCTCTGGTGACAAAGCAGACATCCTCCGTTGGGACTATAAAATCCCTCAGCATTTTAATACCAAATATTCTACCCATCCTTTGCTATGTGTTTATCACCATGGAGCAAAATATATTAGATATAACATTTTGTCTTCCTAAGTAGTACATGGAAATCTGTCGAAACAGTTGCTGACAGCCTTTCAACTATTCATTGGAAATGGGGACAGCAGAGGAAGGGGGAACACAGGCCAGGAAAAAAACCCTTTTTGTTTTAACGCATCTTGAAAACAGATCTATGAGAACAGAGAAAAACATTTAATGAATGAACTGAAACAAAGCATCTTGTGCAAGAATCCCAATAACCATACCATTTGCAGAATAATAAAACTGCAAAACCATGGAGTAATTTTAAACAACTGCGTCTGTCATTGAAATAATGAACAAACTAGTCGATACTTATCCAATAAGAGAGAGCTATTTAATAGGGTTTAATTCAACATGGGAACATAGCCTGTTGGATCCATCTAAYGACTGAAGTTGGGTGAAAACAACGGATTAATAATGCAGCTTCCCAAAAGGCACAAAAAACAGAAGTATCACCCTCAGAGTCTACGTCTCCTGGGTTGCAGCCTAAGAGGGTGCCCAGATTCATTAAATGCTTCAGCACCGTTTGAAGACAGGTTTGCTGAATGCAAAGAAACCAGATATAAACCAGAGAGCAAAACAAGATTAGAGATCAGTAAGATGGCATTCCCCTCATGAATCCAAATAAGACATTTTGAACTATTTCCAGCATGACTTCAGCACAAAATAACATTTGCACTTCAATGTAATAGCTGATGTTTTAATTGCATGCTAAGAGCTACAGGAACAGTCAGGCACAGCAGCCCCGAGTTTAACATTGGCTGCTCAGCCTTCAAAGGAATCGAAGAGAGTTGCAAGAGAGCCGTGCTGTACTTCAAAGCAGTGACTGCCTTTCAGATAAAGACTAAAGTATTTACGTTCGCTCTTCAAGCACTGGAACCCAAGTAGAGCATGCCCGTTGCTATCAAAAGTTTTGGTATTTGCTAGGTGCCCTGTCCCACCCCAGACATCTCAGGTAGATGATGTGACACTTGAAAGGAGCTGGGATGGCATTAGCCATCAAACTCCAACTGAAGCCTCACATACACGAGAGCCAAGTAGTAAAAATTAAGCCAAAGCAAAAAGGAGTACAAGCAAAGAGGATGCAAAGCAAGACAGAAAACCCATTTTCTCTTCGAACACATGCGAGAATCGGTGAGCACACCCTTACGGGTAATCCTATTACTTGGGCCCGTAAGCTATGAATCAATCTCAAAGTAAGTCAGAGCCAGCCTCAGGACAAAGGAACAGTCATTTGCTAATTCAGTTGACAAATCTGGAGAAGGAAGATTCCCTCTTTGGATTAAGGATTAATCAGCAGCAGGTACGGCCTATTTTCATTAACTGCAGCCATTTCCTGCTAGCACATCCTTTGCCTTTTCCAAGAAACAGGGGAGCAGCTATGTGTCTGAGGCAAAATGAATTAGGAGACAAGAGCAAAATTATCGACAGCAACCTGCTTTATGCTAGTCACTTACCAAGAACCAGCCAAGCTATTTAATAAGCAGCAATGGCTAGGAAATCTACCAGAGTCAAATCTGATCGATCCGAACAAACTGAGCACAGGGAACACACAATATCTGCTCCAAAATTCAATTAAATCTTCAGTTTTGGATAAGTGCCCAAGATGTTACACCATCACTTCTCTCCTTGCACTGCTCCCTCCTCTCTTGGTACACGATCGCTCCATTAACACGGGAGGAAGCAGCAGCAGCACATCAGACCATAGACTGGATTCAGGTACTCCCAGGGGATTGCATGGATTCACTCTTCGTCATCCTCGCTTTCAAAACACAACCTGTGGACTTTGTGTTTGTACCAAAACCACCTATGCAGATCCTGCAACATCCACTTGCCGTTCCCACTTCTACAGAACAGTTTTGATGCATGCAGCTCACGTGCATCTGGAAAAAGTCGGGGGGGGAGGTTAGTAGGGGGGGTCAAACAGGAGCCAAGAAGGATGCCCACACCTTCCCACAGAGTGAGGCTAAAACCAGCAGCAGGTCGGCCAGGTGTTGCTGTGAAAGGTGTTGCCTATTGTGTGCAGAAGGTGAATAAAGGCAGTGCTTACACAGCAGATGCCAGGCTTTAACCTGCCACATCACCTCTTCAGTCATCAGCAACTTCAAGCTCAGGCATTCCTGGCAACAAAGGTATTACTTAAAAAGTCAATGTCGCAATGAACTCATGTCCTACAAAGGATACAGGAAAAACTCTAAATTCACATTCAGTTACATACATGATTAATGAATTTCCCCAAAGGTGCTTTTCCATGTACAAGACAACACCCAGAAACCAGTCACCGCTTTCAATGGAGATTCTCCCCCACGCATTTGACATTTCACAGGGTGGTAGGTTTTTGTTGGGGGTTTTTTTGTTGGTTTTTTTGTGTTTTGTTTTGTTTTTTTTTTTTAAACATCTGCTCTAGCCAACTGTTGCCCATTTAATTGGGAAATCTGATGGCTCATCATCTCAGTGCCTGTTAAACTACTGAGTAGTCTACACTGGAATTTAATTTTAACCATTCCAAGCCCTTGCTCTATTCGTACACATTTTTATTTCTGAACAAGCAATTTAGGCAAAAATATTTTTAAAAGATACCGCATATACGCTGAGGCTCTGTTCCCATGGAGTTAAATTTGGTAGGTATAAGCATACCTGGCAGTACCAAGCTTAAACAAAAATCATTAAGAGATACAGAAATTGAGTTCCAGCCATAAACCACTGCTTTACACTGCACTGTCTGCTTTAGTCACTGTTATACTGTCATTATACAGCAGCCAGTGCATTTGCTTTGCTCTCCGAGTCCAGAGAGCTGCCATGGTCAGAATCATTAAGTGCTATATAAAAGTAATGTCAGGTTTCTCTTTCAAAGCCACTGAAGTTTAAATTTAAAAGAGAATTCAGCAAGCAGCTACATCAAGCACATACAGTGCCAAGCTGGAGAATGAGTATATTTAAATAACAAAAGGCTTCCTGGATTATTTTAAGGCTCAAGTTCTGCAAAGCTAACAATTGAGGAAAGGGATGTTTTCCCTTTGTTTCAAAAACCAATACTCAWAMAAAAAAAAAAAAAAAAGCCACCACCACCAAAATAAAAAGAAAAAGCCATTGAAGAGACAGCAGACAGCAGTATCTTGATATTCCACTATATTAGATCCCTAGATTTTAGCAACGAGTCATCCACGTGCTTCGTGACCCCATGAGTTTGGAATGTACGTTGCCATATACTGAGACAAATACACAAAAAAAATACAGAGGTCCCAGATACCAGGGCATCTGCAAGTAATATCGCCACATAAATTACAAGGTATGCCACATGCCCAACAGTATTTGGTTTGAATCTTTTTCATTTAGCATGGAACAAAGCAGCCTTGCACCTCTTGCACTGTACCCGTTGATGTTCAACCCCTATTAAATCTGCATTAAACTTTAAAGTAATAGATTACCACATTATTCATAACGTCTGTGTATTGGACCCAGGGGAAATGAAAGTTGAATCAATACAGTGACATGAGCTTCTGGTGTCTGGTAGGAGTGTCTTCCACTCTAATATTTATATAGTTGAGGGAAAGTAGGAATTTTTCATGACTGATGAAAACAAGCCTAGATATTACGGTTTGTCCAGAACAACTATCACACAGATGCCAGCTTTCAGAAAGCAGCAACTGCAAAATTAAAATCTGCTCATAACGATTCACCTTACGTGCAACACACAAAAAAATCAGTTCCCTCAATTTCAGCAGCGTTGATGTTTAGTCATGGTATTTTTCTCATTATTTCTGATTACTGATGGTATTTCTTATAGTATCTGTGGAAGCGCTACTCAACATCTTAATTGTACAACACTTGAGATTGAGAGGTGTGCAGTACTGTGACATCTGTAGGAGAGGGGCTAAAACCAACTTTCCCAAAAACACATTTCCTCAGGGCACCCGCAGGAAGAATTACAACTGCATTAGGAAGAATCACAACTGAAAGCTGCTTTTCTGCTCTGTCCCTCACCACAGCCTCTCAGAATCAGCCAGTTTAGTTTCACTAATATTCACGAACATTTTGAGAAAAAGGCAGCAGCTTTCCCAACTAAGAACGGAAGGCACGAAAGACTTGGTTCATTCAATGTCCTAGTCAGTCAGGTTACACACAAACAATTAACAGTTTTTCAAACACACTCTTTCTTAAAATCTCTATGCCCAATAGCTCCACTTTTATTTTCTGTTCTTACGACACCTCCCCCTCTAGCTCTTAAATCAGTCATGGAGCTTTCCAGCACAGATAAAACCCAACAAAACCATGAAAATCTTAAAAGATGCCTTTCAGCAAATCCTCATACAGCTTCAAAGGATTATTAAAACACAAAAACATAACTACAAGCAGCAGGAAAGGGTATATGTCCCATTGTTGTGGTTTAACCCGGCAGGCAGCCAAACACCACACAGCCGCTTGCTCACTCCCCCCTCCCCTCAGTGGGATGGGGGAGAGAATCGAAAAAAAAAAAAAAAAAAAGTAAAATTTGTGGATTGAGATAAAGACAGTTTAATAAAACAGAAAAGGAAGGGAAAATAATGATGATAATAATAATAATGATAGAATATACAAAATGAGTGATGCACAATGCAATTGCTCACCACCCACTAAGCGATACCCAAGCAGCAATCGCTACTTCCTGGACCACACCTCCTATTTATATACTGAGCATGACGTCACATGGTATGGAATACCCCGTTGGCCAGTGGGACTAGCTGTCCTGGCTATGCTCCCTCCCAGCTTCCCGTGCACCTGGCAGAGCATGGGAAGCTGAGAAGTCCTTGACTAGTAGACTACTTAGCAACAACTAAAAACATCAGTGTGTTATCAACATTCCTTTCATACTAAATCCAAAACACAGCACTAGGAAGAAAATTAACTCTATCCCAGCCGAAACCAGGACACCCACTTAGTTTCTCTTTGCCGGTCATTCATCTATGTCAAAGCCAGAGCTGGGAACAGAAACCAGGTATTCCAGCCGCCAGTCTGGTTATTTACCCAATATATCACTCCAGTTTCAACAGCCAAAAGGGCAAAAATTTCCATATAAGTTGGGGTTTTGGAGTATTTATACACAACCTACATCTTCTCAAGTTTTGCTCTTAGTTATCCTTACCTGGAAGCAGGAAAAAGGAACCAATCTAAGTGATCTTTCAGTTGCCTTTTCCTAAGATTATACAATTTAGTACTGCAGTTAGATTGTTTATGTAAATTTTTTTTCTTGAATGAAGAGTGCACCAGGCTGGCACAAGCAACGGCTAAGCTAACAGAAAATGGAGGGAATCATCATATTCTCTACCAAGCCATGCTTTTAAATGAAAGCCTCATTTCAAGAAACCAGCCAGTACAGGTGCCAAAAGAAACAGTGCCACGCAGCTGTAGGACATTAAGTCAGACGATGCAAATACTCAAGTGAGGACCACTGACTGCTGCCAGTGCTGAATGCTGCCATTGGCAAACTTGCAAAAAACGATTAATCCAAAGCAAAATGGGTATCTGCCCGTGCAAGTCCAAAACACGAACCTATCCAAATTCAGGTCACATTTAATATCAGTTTACAGTAAACAAAGTATTGAAAAAACACACCACTCCAAAACACACGTCCTTGAAAATGCAAAATTCATTTACTTACCTGAAATTGCTTTTCTACCCAGAGCACTCGATTCATCGGGTTAGAAACTCACTACGAATATGAGAGTCAAAGCTCAGAAGACCTGCTGCTGGCTGCTTCTCATGTAGTCATAAGAGTCACTATTAAAAAAAACAAATAAAAACAATTACATATTAAGAAGCAGAGCTAACAGCAAGCCTTCTATTAAAATATTAGGATTTATTACAATGTGAAGATGACCTCAAGGTCTACCAATAGCTGGGATATACAGTGAAGGCCGYGCTAACATGGACAGCTGCATTTTAAAAATAGTATTTCCCAAAGGACGCAGAAAGAGAGAAGATCCCTGTGTCCAAATAAGGCCTATAAGCAGCTTTCATGGGATCTGAAGGAGGCCTGGAGTGCTTCTTCATCCACTTTGTGGCATCCCACAGAGAGCAGATCCGCTACTCCCCACATGCACCAGCCTTCCTGCAGGAGTGTATCTTGGACATACGCTCACTTATTCTCCCAACCTGCACCAGGCAACAGTGGTTTGGATGAGACCTCCACCCCCAGAACAACGTGGGTAATGGAGCTGTCAGAAATGGGCCACTGACCACCTGGTTTGGTCCAGGGGCACCATAGACGAGAAGCCATCTACTCCCAACATCATGGGAATCTCAGTGTTTCACTCTCAAAAGCCATACCCAGTTCCAGCAATACCCAGAGCACCCTTTCTTTAACTGAAAGAGCAAGCAGGCAGAACAACTCTTGGGATACACATGCTGCTTGGAGCACACACTAAAGAAATAAGTCTCGACATTTTCTTTGAAGGGAGCTGGTAAAGTCATCCAGGCTCTGAACCAGGCATCACACAAGATAACAGGTTTTGCTGACAAATAAGCTGATGCAGGGGGAGCGAAGGAGGAAGGCTGAAAGCCTTTTCTGCTAGTCTTCAAGATAACCAAGATCATTTACAAGAGAGAGGAAGCACTTGCAACGAAGCAAAACCAAAATGTAAAAGTCGAAATGCATATGACCAAAATCCTCAAGAGGCACCACCCATGTAACAGGCTTCTCTCCATCCCTGTTATCTAACTTTTGCACAGCCAAAGGTTAGAGCCGGCAGCGGCAGACAAACCGCTCAGCGCTGCGGCTGAGAAGCAAATACACTCTTCATCCAACCCCCCCAGCTTTCACAGGAGACAAAACCAGGGGGGAGATTCAGAAGAGAACCAGCCCCCTTTCACATGGGGCTCTGCAGGGCTATTTCAATTAAACTTTCAGATAAGGGAAAACCAGATGGTCTCCCTGCTCCATTCACATTAGTTAGAAAACTGCGATTCATACATTTCCATTCAAATGCTAGCGGGGGGTGGGGGGGGGAGGGAAGAAATCAAATTCTGCTTGCTGAAGCAGAACCAAATCCAAGTAACTGACTGCCGGGAAGAAAGCAGCCTGCGGCATAGCAATTCTGCTTTCTTGGACTCCTTTTTAGCTAYGTTTAGGATTACTTGGAAATTCGCATTTGGGTTTTACACTGCATTCTTGCCTCATCTTCAAGATTATTCCATAAAAGTGCTTCAGGGAAGGTATCATCAGGCACACCCCCCCTCAAACACCCACCCTGAGCACCCACCAGCCCAGCCTCCAGTGGCCAGAAGACTCCTCTGTGTAACAGGCTGGAAGTCAAATGGCTTTTGTCCATCCAGATAGAGCCACGGCACACTGCCAGCGGTGGAGCTGCTCAGTAAAAGCCTTGCTATCCCGCCCTGTTTGCTGTAGGATTGTAGTAATAAGAGCTAATGTTTACAAAACGTAAGACAAGTTATCCGTCCCATGAACACCCACCAGCACGTCTTCAGTAAGGAGGAAGGCCCTGTTTCCATGAGTAACTGCACTCTTATCTCGTAACAACAGCCACCCTCCAAACACATCATACTCTCTCTGCTCGCAGGCACTCACTCATCTGCCAAGTTTTATGAAGCCCAAAAAGCCGCCCATCTGCTGGGAGCAGCATCAACGTGAACCGCGAGAAAGCCAGCCTGCCATACCACTCCCCGCACCCGGAGAGAAAGCTCCAAACTCTGCGTACCCGCTCTTCTAGGAAGGACGGATCCCCCCCGATCCAAGAGATGATGGAACATAAACTGGCGCTCAAATGTAAACACACATTTTCGATGAGCAAGTCATGAATCAGCATGTGCTGCTGAGCACCGCAAGCGCTCCCAAGATGCTCGATAACAGCTGTGGCCTCTTCCTCTCTGGTGTAAAGCTATACAGATCCTGTAAGGACACTTTTTCTGCCACATACAGAATTATTTCTGAGCCAGTTAGAAGAAAGTAGAAGCAATTCACACCGATAGTTAGCTTTGTTTACTACCAAAGTTACACTGACAGCAGAACTGTATGGCAAGGTTTGATTAGAGCTCATTCCTATCTTTCTTGTGGCACACATGGACCTTCATTGTATGTTTTTTTTGGCGGGGGGGAACCCACAACAAAAAAAAMCCCTCTAACATTTGTTATATACTTTTCAGAAAATAAAAGGTCTGTCTTACCTAAATCAATTAGTCTGTATGCCAAACTCCTCCATCCTCCGCTCCTTCCCCCAGAGGAAGACCCTTCCGTTTGCACAGCAGTGGCTTCTGCTCTGCTGGGGTACAGGTTGCCAAGTTTAGGTCCCAGTTTCCTTAAATTGCATTTTAATATCTTCATGGAATTAGTTCAGTTTCTGAAGTTGCTAAGCGATAGCAAGCCATTACGGCACGAGAAAAGCCCACTTCTATTTTAGCATATAACACGACAACATTCAGCTCTGCCTGTGATACCACTTGCTCTAACATCCACAGCATTTCTTTAATGCAGAAGCACCATCTGAGCAGCAATTCTGATGGTTTTGATGCTATGAAGATTAATTTCTGAAGTTACTTGCCAATCTTGTCCTCCAAATCACAGGACGGCTAAGAACTACCAGTCATTCTCAAGAGCACCCAAACACCCTCTAGAGCATCGCTAGCTTATTCAGAATATATGCACCATTTTACAACACCTGATCTAACATATTGTAACCAGCACAGCCTCGAGCTTAGGACAGGCTTAGAGCTGAAGCTGCATCTCTGACTAATGCATTTAAATAGACTACAGCTTCCGGAAACCTGCAGGATTTCCAGAAAGGGCAAATAATTTCTTTTATTAATATTCAAATGTTTTTCAGGTGAATGCTACCATCCTTATCATCCATGCAGAATTACAAGCAAACCAACTGTCCACATGATTTAGGAGAGTAAGTGTCTACATCTAAGTACTGAGGGCCGCTTTTCGAGACTTTACAGAAGTAAAAATGTCTCCTTGTGCTGTACATCAGCTGTGCCTGCAAAGCACAGACATGAAGCTTTGGAGTTGAGGATTCTCCTCTTCCTCTTTTCCTTCCCACTTAACACGTATATGCAAGCAGCACCATTGCAAAAGGAGCAAGAGCAGGCTGTTGTCTTACTTTCTTATCCAACATAAACAGCAAGGATCAGGAATGTCTGCAAAGGCTGGATTAACCGGCTACCAACTGCTACTTAGAAAAGGCACCTCAATGATTAGAGCAGTATTTTCATTTTACACCCTAGCATAGGAAGGCAGGCGTATTTCCACATTTCACTGGCATGTTTGCTTCTCATTTGCCAGACACACTAAAGTACTCCTTAAAATACACTGGAGAAATTCAGCCTAAATAGATCACTTGCGCGACTTCACCAACCCAGTACACTTGTGGATTAAAGAAGTCAAATTAATTGATTTAAAGACAACATAATAGATTTTGAGAGAATGTTTAGCCAACATCTAAGATGTCATTTTAACCCTCCTCACAGTTAATTCTTTGAAATAGGAAGCCAGTAAAATGTGATGCAGTTGTTACACAGAAAACATCTCCAAAGGCATGCTAATCACTGAACTATTTTGCAAATTGCTCCTAATCTACAGTTGTTTGCCTCTGCACTCTTCCTGGGGAGACAATAAAATCATACAGCTAATCCTAACGTAGTGCTCACTCCCAATGAAAGGGAATGTAAGAAAAGAATGATCCTCATTTGTTTTATGTAGAGAGATCTGCAGTAGGGAACCATTATCTAAACACTACTTCCCCCTGCCCCCCCAGCCCAGCTTTTGCTATTATATTTTAGGGTAACTTCCATTTTACATTTTTGTCTTTAATTGTAAAAAAGCAGAATATTTTTAGCTCCCATTTCCATTTTAGGAAGATTTAGAGGCAATAACCCCCTGCCAGACACACCGCGTTTTTAATCAGTGCTTGGTGAAGCACTAAGGGAGGCAGCCCAGAAACATCCCCTTCATCTTTCTTATATGGAAAGATGGTAGCAAAACAGCTAGCACGCTGCRAACTCATTCCTAATGTCCAAAAGCCCCGAGAAAACTGTTGTTATCACAACCGGCAGCATCATAATTATGTGAATTAGCAAGATTTATTCATACGCTGACCTTTGTTCAGTTCTTCAGCGTCCCAGTGACCTGAACGGGGTGGGGAGCGGGGGGGGACTGGGAACAAAATTGAGGGGAAGAAGCTCAAAAGACTTCAGTGACAAAACGAAAGATACCGTTTGCAGCGAGCATGCTTTCTTCACTATTAGAATTTGCACTTTTATCGCGGAAGTACACAACTGTGCTCAGTCTCACATCTAAGACACCTGTGTATTTTCTGCACTAGCTTGTACAAAGCCAGCCATACACCACCAAGTCTTGATTTCCATTTTATGCTGTAAATAAGGTGAAGTATAATTTTTAGCAGTGTGGGAAAAAAAAGGACTGCATGAGCATGGGTTAAGATGACAGACTTTTGAGGTCTCTTACTAAATAACTATGGCAGAGAGAAGAGGACATATAACAAAGGGGGAATTGGCTTCCAATAAGAAATAACCAGATCCAAAACTCCCTTTGCCTGTTTCCTGGATTTATTTTTAGGTCATGTCATAAGAGATCTACAAATAGCAATCCCATTAACAGGAGACAGTCTCTTTCCCTGTCACCAAAATAATCATTCCGCTCTCAGGCCTCCTCCCCACCTTCTTGTTGTTCAGCCTTCCAAAAAAACACATTACAGGACACAGTCCTCTCCACAAATCTGGCCTCAACATTGCTATGAGTCTTCTTATCGCTCAGGGTGCCAACTGCCCCACGGACACTCGGAAATCTTTACACTAGGTGGATGCCAGGACACTGACTTGGTACGTACTGATATTTTCAACTGTCCCTACAGGGAAAGATGCTCAAAATTTCCCAGATTCACCTGAAAATACTTTGAAGATAAAAAGATAAGATTAGTTAATTCTAAAAAAGCAAGTTATTATTAGGTTGGAAAACATTAATAAAATGAAACACACTGCAACTAACTCATAGTTAGGTCATTTTCAGGATATTCGCAGTCGGACCTACCTAGATAATTTCCGCAGGTTATAAAAACCCAAGGTCTGATTATTCAGACAGATGATATTTTCTGGATCGATATTTGGACGAAGTTGCCACTACATACAGCTCCCACGAGCAGTCCACTTAGTGCATATATACATACACGCATGTATCAGAAGGACTTTCTTGAAAGCCTCRGCTTGATAAGCATCTCAAGGTATACTGTCATAACATCTTTTTGAATGCAATGCTGTCTGCTGCAACCTTTGCTTCTGAAACACACGCTCCTTGATTGCGTGGGGCAAACCCACCAAGGGTTCCCTCAACTTGCAATCAGCAAACCTACTCATAAAAGGTCACATGCCTCTTCCCAAAAAGCGACTAGGAAAYGACAAGCCTCCCCTTCAGCCCGTGGCCTTCCCTACAACATACCTTGTGAGTTCATTATGCAAACATGTTAGAGATAAGGAATGCAGGGTATGACAGGAGTTATGCACCTCGCGCCACTCTTGGAACAGACAGTAACACGAGTGAAGTTTCCTGTCTTCTGCCACCAATAGGAACTACTTCAAATTGCTTATTATACTGCTTATTTTTACCAATTAAACTGGTGTTTGGCATCTCATGGATCATTTTCCATTGACTGGTACCTATTCTGGCTTTACAGGAGATGGAGGAGAATGGGATGAAAGCCGAGGACTCCATGACAAGCACAGTCTACATGCTTCTGCTAAGGGGATGGAGACAGAAATGGTTTACCTCAACCTGCAAGCTACATCACGTGTCAGAATTCACACTATGTTACAATACATGACTTCACACCCAAAAGCCTTCCTGTCAAGTTATCTGCTGACTCGGAAACAAACCACAGCAGTTTAAACTCAGCTTTTCCCATTTTGCAAGTGCTGTGAAACAACAGGCCCTTAGACATATTACACCTTTGCAAGCATCTTTAAAAAGTAATAGCTGATACAAAGCTATTACAAAGAGAGAAATCGGAATAACTGGTTTGGCAAAAGGAGGTGCACCCTTCATTGAACAGAGAGTTGAGAAACTGTATTTCTCATACTTAGATTTTTCAGCTTTTAACATGAGAACAATACTATGAGTTTGAGACTTCACTAGTTGGACAACATGGTACCTGCAGAGTAGTGGTATGGCATGGGAAGAAGGGGAGACCAGGATGGATGCTGGTATGCTTACGTGCTGATCTCAAAGGGAGGACGGGCAGAATGGAGAGACAGGGTCATTTACAGACTGTGCAGTCTGGAGAGATTAAGGCAAATAAGCAGGGCACAAAACCAGATCTGTTGTGTGGTTTTTCATCAGCTCCAGCAGGGTTAAGAGCACTAGTTCAGATTCGCTTCTGGAACGTGATCCTCCACTGGTGACTGAATGTCTCCTTTGTCAGCCGCCCTGCGTCACAGGCACACAGCAGCTCACTCTGGCCTCGCTGCTCCTCTGAGGACACATGGTGCATTGCGTGGAGTGCATCAAATTCCAGAAGTACCAGCGGATGCYGACAGTTCTCCTGGGCAGGGAGGTCAGGGGATACTTAGCAGGACAGCTGGAGAGACGTGCTGACAAGCTTTGTGTTCATTGCTCAAGCTCTGCAAGTAAGCTAAAAACAACCTGCTTCATGAAGCACACCAAGACCTCCACTGAAGTGGAAAAACAAAAAAAAAAAACCTGAACACATTCTCTGCTCATCTGGCAAATACACTCAAAATGTGCCCAAGCGGCTTTCCCTACGTTACTGCAGCAGTTAAAGATCTTTTGTGCTGTTAGCAACATTGAAATTTATAAAGGAGGCTTCTTTAAGCCTCTTTAAGCTCTTAAAATATCATTCAATATTTTGTATGTGGGTCTCTTCTAAACAGAAGATTTGCAAGACAATTATACTGATACAGAACAGTGAACACTGCCACGTATGCAATGCTTGGGCAGCTATCCCATTTTAACCTCCTTTTCAATTCACCTTACCGCCCAGGAAAACTTAATCAAAGGAAGGCTGTAAAATGGAAAAACGGAAGGTATCATTCTTGCAGCACCTCCGGGCTGAAGCCAGCATACCCAAGATCAGTGACTACTTTTCGCAGACATTCCCTTCGGTGCTGCCATCACACAACTAAAAGTTTAGCATTTGCTTCCACTATTACAACCCTTAAATTCAGTCACCCCAAGCTTCAGGGCTTTTATTTTCATGGTATCCCCATGCAACAAAAAAACCCCACTCATAGCTGTTCTGCTGTATCAGTTGAATCAACGTGTAAGAGCAGCTAAACAGCGTGCCCTGTGTCAGACAAGGCTCTGTCTGAGGCTTTGACTACTTTCAGCTCCAGGAGCTTTCTGAGTCTGTATTTAGTAACCCTCAGGGAATCTCTCATCCAAATACCTGCTCAGCCCCCTCCAAACGTGATCCCATTTAAACTCTTTGTGTCCACAACATTATCTGGCAAGGAGTCCGACACGTCCGTCGCTGTGTGGAGAGGGGAGTCTACGTGCCGCTGTCCGCTCCTCGGGATTCCAGTTACTGYCGCATCCCATCTCCCACACAGATGGGGTGGAAAGAAATCCTTGCTTCTGGCTTCCAGGCTACTTCAAGCAGGTATGTTTACACTACTACCCAACTTAAGTTGTCACAAGCTGTCAGGTTTCCTCCCTCAGCTCTTTCTCGTAAACAGAAGCCAGGTTACAATCCACAGGTTGAGAACACTCTTCCCCTCTATAATAACACGTGGGAGATGTTTTAGAAAACCTTTACCGTAAAATAACAAATGCCAGAAAYGTGCCTTTCCTCTGCAAATAAAATTATACATAAATAAGACTTTATCTCAATAGGTTCCTCCATGATTCCTAAGATGCCGTACTAAGATTTTCAAGCATTAAAAGTGACAGAACAACTGATTTTTACATTCTTTCCTATGAGGCATCATCTCTGGCAAAGCCAAAGTATCTCAATATCCCAAAAAGCTGACCATCTTCGGCCTCTAATGCTGCTAGCAACGTTCAACAAATGTCAACAACATACTTCGTATTTCCTTCAGGATATAAACAGCCTACAGAATAAAAGGACAGAGCAGCAACCATCCCAACAGATGACAGAGCTGAGCACGGCACTGCCTGAATGGCAAATGACAACGCCACTGGCTCACAGCAGGAGAATGCACATCTGCTAGTGTCAGTGCTAAACCATACGTACCAGATCCGCTTACCAAATGCATTTCTGCCATCACTTGTGGTCTATTTTTCTACAGTGGAACCTGATCGGGCTGGTGTTAAGCCAGCGCTCCTCAAATACATTTCTAGCTGCTCCTACTTACTACACAGGAATATTCAGTCACAATTCTGGGGAGAAAAACTATTGTAAACTGTTCCATAAATAAAAATTAATCTGGTTATGGATGCCAGTAATTTTTCATACAATAAATGGCTTGGAGTGTGATACGCCGATCAAAATTAACATTTAGATACGACATGTTGCCCCACTGCATCCCACTCCTGGCCCTCAACTATGTTAGAGGTCCTTGTTCAAGCTGCAACGTTCACGATGGCTGCATTCCAGTCTGAGGGTAAAAAGGTTGCCTGTAAGCGGTTTATACAGTATGTGAAATTCTTTGTTTATCCAAAAATATTTTAGCTCTAAGAAACATTAAAGCAAGACATAGATTTCAGCATTTGCACAGTAAAGAACTGCAACTCCTACAGATACTGCCAGAAACTTTCTTCCTTAAGGCTTTACAGCTACAAAAGACTACTTTGCTAAAGCAAAACTACAAACAAAAAGCAAAGTATAATGCTCTTAATATGCTAAAAAAGGTTGTTATAGCAAGGGTGAGAACAAGCAGAGGTGCCATTTCACTCTTGCTCGCTTTGTTCAGAGCAGATCATTGTATTAATCAGTAGGAAAAACTTGATGGTGCAGCAGAGTAAACCAAAACTTATGGGGTCTTCCCCAGTAAGCAGGCTCTGGAAAACCACTATAAAAGTAAAGGGATTTTCCCTGCAGCCTGGTCCACAATTTAACTTGCAGTAGTGGAATCCAGCTAGCCAGCAGATCATCTACCACACTTAAGTCTTATAATAGTCATACCCACCTTAAAAATAAAACTCTGCCCAAAGCACGTTAGGCTGTTATTTAAGACAAGAGGAATTAACCACATCAGTCACCAGAGGCAAAAGCATAACAGTTGACAGGGGAGATTTTCAAACAACACTCACAATTCAGCACAACTCAATTATCCTAGAGGTACAGAACTGGAAGACAGGAATATTAAGAATGTTATTGTTCAAAAGCAGCAAAGAAGCATCTCCTTTTCCAGCTCAAAGCTCTTCTCATTTAAAGACATGGTCTCAACATATTTGATTGCTGATCCCTGTTTTAGTAGAGCAGCAAAGGCTAAAATCAGATGTGCTGTACCCTCTTGTAAGGCCAGGATACCTAGCTGGGGGGGGGGAAGAGGGGGCAGGTGACAGTTATCTCCAGCCCCACTATACTGGTTCTGTAGCAGTTATTGATTAGTGCATTTTTCTGTACTGTCTCCTTATTTAGCTCTGCAGCCTCCCCATCCCATAGCTCCAGGTGCATACTCTTCTTGAGTTGTGGTTTCATTACTTGCCCCTGCCAGGGAACTCCCAACCACAAGCTGGTTCTGCACCAGTTCCTCACTTCCATAAACTGCCTAATTAATCAATGGACTTATCTCAAACTACATTACAAATGTAGAATTAACCAAATATAAACAGGAAAAAAAAGTTAAGCTTTAAAACAGTGATCTGGCAGGTAAGGAAATGCTTTCCTGCTCTGTTAACATCACTATATGCAGGTTTACAGCAAGGTAATACTACATACTTCTATATTTTTATGTTAAAAAACACTAGGAGATCCTATACAGCACTGGGACAATGAAACAGCAAGTTTTGACATTACCAAAATGTATGTGCAGAAAAATAAGCCCTACAGTTTGATAAGCCATTTCCTTGTAAGGTACTAAAAAACACAAGGACCTTCACATAGGTCTTAGTCATACTGCCTTACAAGCTGGAATTTGCCTGGTGTGGTCAGAGACCTCAGACAAACGGGAACTGCAAGTAGTGAAACCCAGACAATCAAATATACCAAAAAAACCCCAGAGAAAGTAAATTGGAATAAACTTTGGTCAACTTGGTGCTTACCCTCCACGAGGTTAACTTCAGCCCTACAAGATTGTTTTTCAAGACTAGTCTTGTGCAACACTTAAATGTAAGAATACTAGACGAGGCTCAAGAGCTTAAGCAAAAGCTAGCAACTTTATTATGGGTCCCTGATGAGACCCCTGGCACTAGCCTGCAGAAATAATCACAACTTTTATGTGAGAACACAGATAATTTCAGTCTTGCTCTAAAAAGCCAAAGAGTGCATTATTGCTTAGTATTGAACAAGTTGCAAGACCAAGAGCACATCACAACCACCAAAACAGTAAAACCAAACAGACTTCATTTTCCATTTTTTTCTTACACCAGGGAGAAAAGTAGTTAACACCAGGCATATTAAGTGCCAAAATTAGCTGGTTTGCTTAAATGCAACATACAAAACCATCTGCAGTATTTCCTGAGGTACGAACAACAAAAGCAGCAACTCACACAAGATTTTCAAGTCTTAGTTTAAGAAAAAAAAAAAAGGAAAAAAAAAAAAAAGGGGG
>JAYKAV010002981.1:275387-287304 GCA_035582835.1 Phoebastria nigripes
AAAAAAAAAAAGGAAGGGAAAAAAAAAAAAAGGAAGAGGACTGTACTCCACCTCTGAAAGCACAAGAGGGGCAGAAAGGCAGGCTTCTCATATACCAAAAGGATCACACAGCACCTCCAGGTTTCACAAGACCCCTGCAATCTTTAAAAATCATCTCTCTCTCTCTCTTTCTCCAAAGACACATGCTTTACAAACCCGATGGGAGAGAAAGCCTAATTCTGAAGCACACGTAAGTAGGCGTGCAAACAGCACCTGTGCTGTAGCTGTCACCCTAAGTCGGCAAAATAAGAACTCTCTAAGACTCAATTTGGAGTTTTTGGTGTTCGGTATCATAGCAAGTTTCAAGTGTGTCAAACTAAAAGCCATAGAGATTTTAGTCTTTGCTGCCAGTCAGTACAAAGAGCAATAGGCAAAGTTGCCTTTACCGTTGAATGTACATGTCAATACTAAAGTAGACAAAGAGGTTGGAATATAAAAGCTACCTTCAGCCTCCCTGTCTACTCAAATTCTTCTTCAAACACTTGTAAAATGACACAGCTATCCCCGTTAGTCCAGTTAAGTCATCGGTCTACCACAGACAGACCAAACAACCATTGCCAGTGCCCTATCAGCGGTTTAAGTTAGTGGCATAACAGTTCATCACCGCCTCACCAAGAGACCTTTTCAAGCCACTGCAGAAAATGGCGGCATAGAAAATAAATCTATTCCCTTCACTTTCAGAGATTTACAAGGGTTATGCTCACCTCAGAGAAATTATAACAACCTTTTGCCGTTTTCAATTCCCCCCCCCCCTTTTTTTTATTTGGAGTCTGAATTAATTATAGGCCAGAGAGCAGATGAGCATTAGCTCAGTCTCAGTCGCACGATGAACGGTCTGCACCGCTCTGACCTAGACGGATTTCACTGATCAGAAGAAAGCCTCTCAGCACAGTGCAAACACCAGTGCGACAGTAATAAAAGCTGAAATCTGTTGTGCTATCTTGTTTCCCATTCATCTGCACAACACATTTTATTTTTAGGTTATAACATCTGATGCAGGAGGGAAGGAAAGGATGGGCAGAGGCACAACAGCTGAAAACAAACTTGGAAACACCAAGAACGAGACATTTCCATTTCACATTTAGTTACATTAGCTACACCTTCAACTCACATTCAGCATTTCTGGAGTCATGGTGGCAAGATTTATACTGTTACACTGATGTCACCTTCACATGTGGTTTCCCCGCAGTCACAAGCTGCTTACAAAGAGCCTGTCACCATCCTTGCAAACTAGATCAAATGCTGCTTTTTTGCCTCTTGCTTAATAGGGAAACAATACAATTGAACAGGCTGGGTTGGGCATGGAAGAAGAAGATGCAGGGGATATTGAGCAGGTGACTCCTGAGTGGTGGTTCGGCAAGGATTGATTGATGATCAATCAATCAATGATTGTTTTTATGTTAAATAAACATAAAATCCGGTATGAGAATTTGCAAGTTAGTGAAGCTCTTTTATAACTACAAGTTATGTGAGCCAAAGGCAGTAACAAAACTTAGCTCTGGGGAGAATCCAAAGGTCAGAAAGAGAAAGGTACGGAAGCATGCAACACAGAACAGATCACCATTTTAAGCTCACACAACGTTTAGATACATTGACAAAGTGATCCTCCAACAGTGGCCTGCTCCCTTCTTACACATGATGCTTCCCTACAGTTAAGGAACTTTCTTCTCACGTCACTGCAAATGTACACCACAGGTATGCATCAAAGCAACAGAGCTACATAGCGACACTTGGGCAGCAAGTTCTGCATAAGGAAGAAAAGCAAAGGTAAGGAAAAAGAAGATTGGCCAATATCAAGCACACCTTTTCCTGAAGCAGCTTCTCTTGATAGAGAGCTAATTTTCACCTCGGACAGCTAGTGACGAAGGGATGCACACCCAGAAGTACAAGCAGAGCCTTTGACAGCCTGAAGCTCTGCTGCAGTTCCTTCCTCCCCTCTTTCACAGTGAGGCTTTTTCTTTTTTAAACTTATCAAGCACATCTCACAAATCTCTCACAGCCACTTAAAGTCGGGGGTTAAGTGGAGCTGAAGTGAGACAGCGTATCTGCTATTACACTAGAATTGTCTTACATGTTCCTTTTTGCTAATTCTGTTGGTGCTATAGTTATCAATGGGAAGTAGGAGGAAGCTGGAAGGCAGATCTGTTCACCAGAGTAGCATGATACAGGTAATGGCACAGTAATTCAATACGTACTTGCCCTCTAGGAGTATTAAATTCCACGGCTGGGTCTGCAGAGGAGCTTGGTGACCCGGCTGAGGTGCAGCCTGCTCCCAAGTTTTCCAAACCATGCCTGCTTCTTGGGTCTCCGGAGGCCAAGCAAGCGGAGCTCTGCTATCAGTGTGCTGGAAGTGGTTTATTCCCTCGTGGCTGTAAAACACAGCAGTTCAGCAGCAACCCTCCCGACAGTATGCCGTGCTCAGGGGAGCCATCGACCTCAAACGCCCAGCGAGGCTTTGCTGTCATCTGCCACACACACCAAATTCAGCAGAAACTTTCTTCTCCTGCGACGCTGACTTGAGTCTCCTGGGAAGAGAGATTCATTTGTTCTTTTGTTGCAGTGGCCAGAAGAGAGACCTGCACATATATGCACTGAGGGCAATGAATTCAAGCTGGATTTGCACTTGACTAATTCACTGCAAGTAAAAAGCAAAGTTCCAAGATGATACCTGGGAGAATGACAGGCGTGCCTTAATTAGTCTACAAAGCAGTGTATAAGAGTGGCTGATGGGCAACAATTACTCTGTGTTAAAAATCAATACACCCCTAGTCTGATGCAAATGATACCTAAACCTCAGTAAGAGTGCTTTTTAAGTGGGCTTAACACACACATTCGCAAGTGGCAGATGACTTGCTAGGGGCCAGGGTGGAGTTGAGGGGTCATCGCTATTGGAAGGCAGCACAATGTGTCCATAAACAAACTCAAATTCACCTGCAACAAAGTAAGTACAGCTGAGCCCTAAGGAAGAAAGAGGGGGGGRAAAAAAAAAAAAAAAAAGATTTGAAACTTCTAGCCACAAAAGTTATTCCAACTTTCAAAGGTTCCCATAGTTCGCAGCAGAAATTTGTTTCACATAAAAGTTTTCTACCCTCTGTCTTGACCTAAAAGCCATCAACTTGGAATTTTCTGGACCACACCCCTGCCAGGCTACAGTAATTGATTTTTAATCTGGTTTCTTCTGGGCATTGAAAAGCATTCGTGCATTGCTGCAACATCCCTCCTATGCAGTTAAATAAACGGTAAGAGATGGTTACCTCCCAGGCTTCGGGGAAACGACGATCGGTATTCATTTAGAAATTCCTTATAAAAAAAAGATACACTTTCAGAGTTTGCTTTTGAGAGCGCTGTTTGCTAAGCCTCTGCCTTCAAGTCAGAGCAAAGCCCTTCAGGACAAGCAAACCTGGGCGGGCACTACAAAAGCAACTGAGAGAGATGTACTTTAAGGCTCTTGGGTAGCTATTTGGCACCCCGCAAAGCCTCGGCTATTCCGCAGCAGGTTGTCTTTCCCAGAAGTGACAGTTCAATACCGAGAATTGCCACCAACGCAACTAACAAATACACGCTTTGAGTTTAAATATATAAAGATTCTGATTTAACTTTGACCGCTTCCAAAGAGAAGCCACGCAAGAAGAGACCCGACAGTCCTTCCGCCGCGCAATCCAGACGCGCGGGGCCGGGGAAGGCACAGCCGTGGGGCGGACAGGCACCGCCAGCTCCTCTTCTGTGCTACCGCAAGTCGGTGAAATAAGAACTCTCTAAGACTCAGTTCGGAGTTTTAGAAAGCAGGCATTCTTTATTGCGGCGCCGGGAGCACAGGGGATCGCTCCACCGAGTGTGCGCGCCAAATTACTCAACCGTGGGGGTTATATACAATCAAGGTATACATATTCATTAGATTTCCAACATATTCATGCTATTYCCTG
The DNA here is from genome assembly GCA_035582835.1 of Phoebastria nigripes. NCBI lineage: Eukaryota > Metazoa > Chordata > Aves > Procellariiformes > Diomedeidae > Phoebastria > Phoebastria nigripes. Next base: position 279,350 of record JAYKAV010002981.1, read on the forward strand.
GGACTCATTAASATATGTARMRGTCTTTGACGCATGCGCTTTTATATCCATAGGTGGTCTTCAAGGGTCCTCTGGTGGTCGTCGATAGTCTTCYTCACAGTGTCCTTGAGTTGAACTCAGTCTTTACGCGCGCTCCCTTTAACCCTTGGCTTGGTTTGCATGATCTCACGTGCACTAACGAGCTTACTCCGGYATAACTTCCTTAKCTATTCTACYSAAGATASRAAGTTTCAAAGCCTTTTCATCTACTGAATGTCCAGCTTGTCTATTCATAAAGCATTCCTAACTCCTCTGCATTACTTCAACCAAAGAACCACATATCTCTTCAATATTCCTTTGTAGTTGGTATCATCTGGATGGAGGAACCGCCAAGTCACCCTCTCGCCATCACCAACATCGTTTTAAAAGCCTCCGGCCCCAAAGCCAGAGGTACGACCAGCCTCGTTTTGACCTGCATGAGCAACTTAACTCTCCCCGGCATCTCATCTGCTAGTCCTCATCATCTCCCCAATTTCACTGCACAACCTCAATGCTTTTACACTTTGTTTTGAAGAGTTTTAATACGTTTTTAGTATTTCAGCAAGAGCTGCGTTCCTGTCTCCTCCTGACAGTTTCTGTGGTAAACTTTGATACCGCATCCAGTTACCAAACTGTGGTTTTTGAGAGACGAGCAAGTTCCCTGAAGAAACCAAAGTACTGGATTGGAAAGGGAGGGGGGAACTCCCTGCTGCGGTCTGCTCCTGTTAAAAATACTGATAGCCAGGAGTCTGAAAGCTGCATCTGCACAGATGTGAGGGATTAATAATCTCTTCCAAACAAGTCTGTCAACAAAGAAAACATTACTGGCTTTTGCACTACTTCCCTTTTTGAGAGGCTATCTCCTGTAACGCATCTGTTACTCAAGTTTTCCGTTAGCTTTATAAACGCCAAACAGCCTCTTCCAGTTTTAACAGTTAATCAAATGATTTATGAAAGGTGCAAAAACACTAAATTGGCAGGAAGGAGAAAAACCGAGCTCCAGCAATGTACTTGCAAATTTGACCTGAACAAAACAACGTATTTTCTCTAAAAAATAATGGAAAAGAGGGAGGAAACTTGAGCTACATATTCCTCAAAAGGGAAAAGTGCTGCTGGGTCTGCAGAGAAATCTTGTGCTTGGGAGAAATGAGTCGCCGTCAGTAGAAAGGACCTTCCCCCACATGCACAGAGGACCCCACGATGACTTGTTCAAAAGGGATAACAGTAACATAACACCTGGTACCATAAAAACATCGAAATCACGACGATTAAAACAAACCCATTTGAAAACAGCTGTTCTGCCCATTTCTGTTGAGCAGCCCAACATGACATTAACCCACCAGTCCTGCTTTACAGGATTTGTTTTTGAAGTTGCCCGCTTTCAGTTCCCAATGTAAGGAAGAAATTTATGTGCCAGCAGCACCCAGGTCCTTAGAAATATCAGTAGTACAACATATGCCACTTTTCAGCAAAAGAAACCTTTATACTGCAGATTTGACAAGCCGGGGGGCCTCGGATCTGGCAAAAGCATGTTTTTTTGATCCACTTCCCCTCAACCACAGGCCCCAAAACTAGACACACCCCAGGGTCAGGAGCAGGAATCTGTTCCACCCCTCTAAAAGCCATCTGCAAAGTCTTGGGGCTCGCCAAGCAGCTGCTAATTCCCCTTAATTGCTAGAATGGGACCATCCCCTCCGCAGGGAGGGAGGGAGGGGAGGCAGCCTGCACAGCCAGGAATTGCAGCCAGCTCTCCCTCCCCTCCCCTCCCCTGCCCTCGGGGGATGCTTATCCCTGACTCCAGCCTCACGCATACATTTGCTGGGAAAAGCAGATCTCCTTGAAACCCATAAATTGTGATCCTGCTTGCACTTCTGCATGTAAACATGCAGGTTGATCTCTTGCAGAGCAGGCACGATACAGTGGCACGTACGACCTGGGTGGGAGCATAGCTGGGATGCCTTCACTCGCTAGTTTTATTCTGGCTCATCGCAGACAGCTTGGTGAAAATCCAAACGTGCACACTCGCAACAAGCAGGATGAGGATCCTCCCTCCTCTCCCTTGCAGCTCTGCACACTGGTTTTGGTTGTTAAAGGAAGGGGCAGTAACTGTGGCAAAGCATCCTCCCATCTCCCCCACAACCCTGCACTTGGTGGGGTGTTTGCTGAACAGCCTGACTGGGGGAAGGGCGAGAAACAACCTGGACGGCACAACTAAAGGGTTTACTGTAATAGGCTTAACTGCTGAGCTGGTAGCTGCAAAAGGGGTCTCTGAAGTCCCAAAAGCACAAACAGATTCTGCTCTCATCAGATTAGCCATGGGTCTTTCTACGTAGTATTAAAGATGGATTGACACACGTTGCAAAAGCAGTTTCATTAAGGAAAAAAGGAAACATTCTCTATAAACTATAATGCAAAAGAAAAATCAACACAGASCCTAAATTTCTGATGCTGACCTTACCAAGCTAGGCTTTGTTTCCTGCTTTAGCACATTCGAAAACCAGCCCTCAGTTTACGCTTGATCAGCTGCGCCTATTACCAGTTGTTACAAACGATCTACAACAACATTTTCATCCCCTCCCTGAAATTTCTAGGAAATTAATTGCATGCGAGCATGAAAAGAGAATCCGAGTTTGACACTTACTAGAACAATATTCCTACATTTTGATTATATAAACAACACACACAAACCTGGTGACTGATCTAGCAAAGGCAGCTGTTGTTTAAGTATCAAGCTCCCCTTCCCTTCTCACCTTATCAGAAGCCCCAAATACAGCACAGGGTCCCCGGCAGCAAGGCAGGAGTCAGTGGTACCTATGCCATGTGCTCCAGGTGGGGCCAAGACTCACCCTTTCCAAGCAGGAGCCAAGGCACAGCAGCAGTCGCTCCTCCGTGACTCGGCAGTGGGGTCCAATTTCCCCCCGCGCACTCAGCTGGAGCTCCCTTGCATCCCACTGCTGTCCCTCCTCTTCCTAATGACAAGTAGCTGGAGAGATCTGGTTTCTGTTTCTTTCYCTCTACCCTTCAGGTAACAGCCACCTCTCAGGGATGTCTATAAGCCCAGGGGGAAGGTGGTGGCAGCAGAGAACATGACAGGGCCTTGAGAAGCTGGGAATGGACACAAGGAGGTGGAAGACATGGAGGAATGGTGAGAAGACCAGTCCAAGAAGGCCAGAAGGACTGCTCTAAGAGGTGATTTGAAAGTGTATGATTTTAGCTGCATTTCTGAGCCTTGTACAAACCTCCACTCACTTTGATGACAAGTACTGTAGTCTGATCAGATCCATATGTTTGGGTTGGCTTTTGGGTTGCTTTGGCATTGTTTGTCTTGGGGTGGTGGGCCCCAGGGGGGCTCTGGTGAGATAAGTGAAGGGGTACATCCTTGAAACTAGATCAGAGCTACCAATTAACCCCATTGTTTAGAAAAAGCCCAGCAAATTCCTCTAGAGTTCCTCTATTCTAATTAGCATAGTAAAAACCCCACCCACAGGCAGGAAAGCCCCCTACCCAACAAAGCCCCTTCCCCACTGAATACGCGCAGTAAAAAGAAAGGACACTGTGACTCTAAGTGAAGACCAGGCATTACAAGAACCAATAGAAGCAAGGATTACTAATTGTAGATGTAAAAAGTACTGATAAGTGTTGCTCGGAATGTATGAAACGCTTACCGTGTGTTAGCTGCGGTGTGCTAGCTTTGTGGAGTTACCACCTAGCACCCATCTCTGCGCAGACGTGAAATAAACAAACATCTTGGCTCTGTGTGTGAGATTGGCTTACTGCACACCGGGTGAYGGACCCTGTTTGAGGGACAACAGTTTTGGCGACCCAGATGGGACTGCCGTTCTAGCCTCGCCCGGATTGTCCTGCCATTCCGGACAGGAGACGGGACCAGGTAGGACTCCAGCATGCACCGACCTTTTGATCAGGGACTCCACCAGTTCCTCTCCACTGACAGGCGACAGGCAACACGACAGTGCAACACCATAATACAAGATATTTGCAAGGAGGCAAGGGACTGCAGAGGTAAGTAGCCACTTTTTGGGATTGCTCTGCATAAGATATGCCTAGAAAAAGGCCCGCAGCTGGAGCTTAAGTAAAGGCTTCTCATGTAGACGCGTGGTAAAAATCTTACCTTTACCAACAGCAGGTCGGAGCTGGGTGCGCAGTAACATCTTGCCTTTACCCCAAAAAAAGAATTGTGAGGGTTTTTAGGAATGGCCTGATGGTGCAGCCTGTGGATAACCAATTTCAGTTTGATTGCCAAACAATTATATGCTGCTATGAAGGGACCTGGGGAAACTCTGGAGTGGACACCAGAATGCAGAAAGGGGTTCCACTCTATTAAAACTGAGTTGATGAGAGCCCCTGCCCTGGGTTTACCGGACTTGACAAAACCCTTTACACTCTACAAGACAACATGTGGCGTTGGGAGTCCCGACTCAGACTTTGGGAGATTGGAAACGGCCAGTAGCCTATTTTTCCAAACAGCTGGATCAAGTAGGTAAAGGATGGCCAGCATGCCTGAGAGCAGTAGCTGCGGTGGTGCTGTTAGTTAAAGAAGCTCGGAAATTAACTTTAGGACAACCTACTACAGTTTTTGTAACACATGCAGTGGTTGCYGTCCTTGAACAAAAGGGGCATCACTGGATTTCTCCTAGTTGATTGGCTCAATATCAAGTGGTACTGATTGAACAGGATGATGTAACTTTGAAAATGTCTTCAACTTTAAATCCCGCCACTTTAATACCAATAGGTGAAAGACGAGAACTGGAACATGATTGTTTGCATGTGATGGAACAAGTATACTCTAGCTGACCTGATTTAAAGGATGTGCCAATAAAAGATCCAGAAATTGAACTCCTTACAGATGGGAGTAGCTTTATGGTTGATGGAGAGCAAAAAGCTGGGTATGCTGTGGTAACCCTGCGGGATGAAATTGAAGCCCCAATATTACCTCCAAATACTTCTGCCCAGAAAGCAGAAATCATCGCTCTAACTCGAGCATTAGAGCTATCTAAAGACAAGAAAGTAAATATATATACAGATTCTAAATACGCATTTGGAGTGGTCCATGCACATGGACTATTGTCCTCACAAGGCACTGCTATTAAACGTGGATCAGAAATTTGGAAATTGTTATAAGCTGTCCAAAAGCCAAAAGAAGTTGCAATTATACCTTCCAAAGCCCACCAGAAAGGACAAACAGAAGTAGTTAAAGGAAATCGGAAAGCAGATGAAACAGCTAAAAAGACTGCAATGATAGGGCAACTAATAGGAGCGTTAACCCCTCCAGAAAAATTCAGTGGGAACCCCCAAAATAATTGGAGGAGGAAGATAAACTCGCTAAATATTTAGAAAGCACAAAGTCAAAGGAAGGTTGGTGGGTAACTAGTGATGGGCAGGTTTTAATTACCACTCCAATGGTATGAGAGAGAATGAAGAAAACTCATGAGACACACATGGGAGCAGATGCTTTCATAGCAAGCGTTAAAAGATATGCTATAGGACCAAAAATGCAAAAATTAGCTGATACAGCTGTACGACAATGTCAACGGTGTTGTGCGAATAATCCCAAATTTCAAAGGAAACCTCTAGTCGGAAAAGTGAAAGAAGGTGACTCCCCCAGGGAATACTGGCAAATAGATTTTTCTGAGTTGCCAAAATGTAACCAGTTTAAGTATCTCTTAGTTTTGGTAGATATTTTTCTGGATGGCCTGAAGCTTTCCTGTGCCGTACCAACAAGGCTAGAGAAGTGGTTAGAGTTTTACTCAAGGAAGTGATTCCAAGGTTTGGTATACTGGAAGGGATATCCTCAGATAATGGGCCTCATTTTATAGCAGAGATAGTTCAGGGAGTAACTAAATTTTCACAAATACCATGGGATTTACATACACCTTGGAGACCCCAGTCAAGTGGAAAGGTGGAAAGAATGCATCAGACTTTGAGAAGACAAATTTCAAAGTTATGTCAAGAAACGCAGATGAAGTGGATAGATGTGCTGCCCATAGCTTTAATGAGAATTTGAATCATTCCTCGAGTCAGGGAAGGAGTTAAACCTTTTGAAATATTATATGGAAAACCATATCCAACTACTTTAGCTGTAGGAAAGGGAGATCAGACCCATGTAAGAGGAGAAGAGATAATGACAAACTATTTACTGTCTTTATCGCAGACTCTATCTTCTCTACACAGATATCTTAATCAAAGAGCTCCCTTGCCTCTAGACTCACCGGTACATGAATTCCAACCCAGAGATGAAGTCTATATCCGCACATGGAAGGATGAACCTTTAAAGGAGAAGTGGAAAGGACCCTATTTGGTATTACTTACCACTTACACTGCTGTAAAGGTGAAGGGTATAGACTCTTGGATACATTATACTCATGTGGAGAAAGCTCCGCAAAGAGAATGGACTTCTGAAGAGACAGGACTAYTGAAGCTGAGACTCTCTCAAACTCAATGAATTGCACATGGAGCATAAAAAAAATCCTATACTGAATTAGATTGTATACAAGGCCAGATATTTTTGTATTGTATTCTAGCTACTGTTTCTATTCTGTTATTAATATTGTACATTGTAAAAATTTGTACAAGTATACTAATCTTTTTAGAATAAGAAATGAGGGAATTAGGAGGAATAATACTCTTTTATTATCTCCAGATGATTCAGGGTCAATTAGAAATTCCATGGGAAAAGAATCTGCGTTTTCATCTAATGCAGAAAACAGCCCAGATTGCTAATAAAATTGATTGTTGGATTTGTACACATTTCCTGGAACATTCAAAGAAAGGAGTCCCTTTAATTGGAATCCCTATACCAACCAACATATCTTGGGAAAATTTATGGGTAAATACTACTTTTGGAAAAGAATCAGAGGAACAGGAATGGATAGTTGAGACTCCAACTTCAGAACAAAAATACTATACCTGTGTACAGCGGTGTAACCCCCCTGAAGGGAACAAACAAATTTTGGCGCAAGATAAAAACAAACTYTGTTGGAAACTATTCTAATTGCAATAAAACTATAGACATGGGGGAGAAAGCATAGATATTAATGGATGGCTGGTACCAGAAGGGAGAGGCTGGTACTGGATTTGTGGAAATCAAGCTCGCAAAGCCTTATCTCCTAATTGGTCAGGAATATGTACTTTGGGAGCAGTAGTACCAAATATCACCGTGGTTGAGAAATTAGAATCTAAAATGTGGTTAAGAACATACCTCTGAGGAAGTAAGAGAATTAGAAACAATCCGTTGATGGGTAGACCCACAGGGTTTCATTCTTTTGCAAGATGGTTTGTCCCATGGTTGAGAGTTAGTGAACCAGAGAAAGCTATAGTGAACATTTCTGCTATAATTGAGAAAATTGGGAACGAAACCTATGATGCTATAAAAGCCCTGCAAGAAGAAGTGTCTGAATTGGCAGAAATAACTMTGCAAGATAGAATTGCTCTAGACATGGTGTTAACATCCCAAGGAGGAGTATGCACTATGTTAAACACTAGCTGTTGTGTATACATAGATCAAAGTGGTAGAATTTCTACTGATTTAGAGGAAATTTGGAAACAGACAAAATGGCTCCATGAAATACAGAAAGATAACACTTCATATGGATTTGAGGAAACATTCAAATGGTTAACTTCCTGGATTCCTGACCTTAGTCTGTGGGTGAAGAAGTTATTAGGTGTCTCAATGATTGCTATATTAATTTGTGTTTGTATTTATGTAATAATACAGTGTTTTTGGAAATGTTGTTCCATAATTGGAAAACAAAGCTATGAAAAGGTGAGACTAATATAAGAGAAACTACAGTGAAGTTCCTCTTCTACAGTCTCAAAGGGGGGAAATGTAGTCTGATCAGATCCATATGTTTGGGTTGGCTTTTGGGTTGCTTTGGCATTGTTTGTCTTGGGGTGGTGGGCCCCAGGGGGGCTCTGGTGAG